>JAATLQ010035085.1:68392-95022 GCA_013421005.1 Heliconius erato x Heliconius himera | reverse complement strand
TCCCTCGGAAGTAGTCTTACGTCTGACCTCGGGCTGCTCCTTAGGTGCAGGTGATACATTGGCGCAGCGGAATGCGTTGGACGCGAGACGACCAATGTGTACCTCCAGGCTTTCTATTTTTATGTTGCGATGATGCGTGGTGTTCCTCACTTAGTATGGCGCCTGCGTCACTCGACGGAGGATGAGGTTCTGGACCACCTGCAGGATTTCTCGTTGAGTGATACTCGCTAGGGCGTTGTAATGTCATCAGTGTATAGTGCGTAGAGAGCAGGTGATAAAATGCTGCCCTGGGGAACAGCGGCAGCGATCGAGTCGCTGCTAGACCTCGAACTCTCAACTCTCACGCAAAATGTCCTGTCACTGAGGCAGGGAGGCAAAGACATGCACGACGTGCTGGGGGGTGCCGGCTCTGAGCACTTAATGAAGTAGGCCCGGGTGCCAACGCGGTCGAATACGCGCGCTACGTCGTAGAAGATACTTTTGCACTCTCCTTTCGGTTGATCGCTATTGCGGCGTAGTATAATCAGAGTGGTATACCCGCTTGCCAAACTGCTCGCTTCGTGGCTACTGGAGAAGTGAGAAGAATAACTTCTCGAACAGCTTGGCGACCGCGCTAAGGAGGGTTATAGATCGTTATCCCTCAGGCTGCGGGCTCTTCCCAGCCTTGGGCAACATGATGACCAGGCCTTCCTCCGATATACATATGAATATGGGTTAGTAGTAAATTAGATGTTACAAAGATTTTAGCTTATAGCTTAAAATTGTTATATCTAATATATTAAATTTAGATAGAGGACTAAACACAACCATTAAGAAATATTGAATATTAAAAGGATGGGGAACTATAAGGAAGGACATCATATAAGGGATGGATTAATTTAGGACAGGAGAAAAGAATGTGAGAAGGGGAAACGTCTTCCAGGCCACATTCCCACAATGAGTGGTCCCTGATCCTGACCTTGGCTAGGTGATATATATATGATGACAGGTGCTAGGTTGCCTAGGTAGGATATGGGGTTGTATAGTAGCGTAATACTTCCTTTTCTGAGATTTTGACAATTCCCAGAATTTAGTTCACGACACATGTAAATGAGTATGTGCAAGAGTCAACAGATTCTGAGCCGAAATAGAAAAGTGCCACACTGGATGGCTAATTTAGCACAAGACTGATTCCAGAACACCTTGGAATTCATGCCAAAGTAACATCCTTTTAGAATAGAATATGAGTTCTTCACGAATCCTGAAAATATTGGAAGACCTTAATTTACTATGAAATGGATTTCCATTTGTAGCCAATGTGCAGCTTATTGAGTCACTACAAATAACAGTCTGTTTAAAGTCGTGGGGGAGTGTAAGCTCTTGCTTACTGTATATTATATTGTTTCTAAGCAAAGCAGCAGCCTCTTCTGTTAACACAAATGACTCGAGAGGACATTTACAATTTAATTGTAAAATAATATTGAATTTTAGTATCTAGCAAGCTGCACCAACACAGCTTTCCTTTGAAAACTTCGATATATCTGTAAAGATGAGGACATGGCTTGGCCAATTTTCATTTACCATAGATTGAAACTTTGCGTTGGTGTCAGCAGCTCCCTTGGATAGGCCAAGATTAGTGATAACAAAAGGATAATGTACTAAAGTCTAATAAGGCGTACAAAAAAAGGGATTACATGGACTGATTGGGAATGGGAAATAAGGGATTACATAGACTGACTGACTGAAAGAGAGGTAAATAGGAACCTATTGAGCAAGTATAGGAGCTGTTTGCCACGGGGGACGATGTCCGTTAGCTAAGATAGTTTAGGCCACAAGGAATGAGAACACGGTTGTAAAATTATACCTATAAATCGGTAAGAAAGTAAGTGTCGACGGATAGAAAAAGGAGGATCCACACACTCCACCTGCAGAGCATTGATGGGTGAAGACTTCATTGCACCTAAAATAATCCTTCGACACTTGTGTTCGATTCGATTAAATTTTTCAGTAGCAACTTTATTGAAGAAGTCAAGAACTAACAATCTGTAATCAATATGACACCGAATTATGGCATTGTACATGTTACAGTTTTTGAGTATAAGAGTGTACCTCACCATACACTAGACACAGCTTTTAAAGTATAATGCCTTTTTCACAAAAAAAAAAGGTATTATACTACACTAGAAATTTCCTAGTGGCATATTCGGCGAGAGCAATTCCATTCAGCGTTTTATCGATAATCCTGCCTAAGAATTAAACATTTTCTGGAAATTTATGAATTCATTAGCATAAAAAAAATCTGAATTTAGAATCGTTTTTATTTTTTAGTAAACACCACCGCCTGGCACTTTGCTACATATAATGTCAGACCATCATCAATATCAATATTTAATCGATAGGTTATATCCTCCACAAAATTTGAGCTGTGTAAAAGGACGATGTCGTCAATATACTGTAGGACATTACAAAAGTTGTTAACAACAATTCGAGGTCGTGTATGTAAATATTATACTACCGGTTAGCACATTACATATGAAATAATTCAACCTCGGCGAAATGCTCAGCTGTTCCATCTTCTACCTGACCACCGGAACATTATCCTATGCAGATGCAACATCTAGAAAAACAAACCAAATCAAATCAGCTTCATTCTGTACCCCGCACACAACAGGATAGGCAGAGGCAACCTAGTGTAAAAACACTCCGTTCCCCACTTTCTGCCGAATTATGGAGGCATTGCGTATTGAGTGGCAGAACTCAACGCCGCATCTAGAAAAACACCCACCAAATACTCTCCTTTGGCAAAAGCTTTTCGAATGTCTGTATTAAATACAGACATTCGAAAAACTTTTGCCAAAGTAAATGCTGAGACAATATGAGATAATATCTGTAGTACTTAATCACTATCCATTCGACGATTCATTCTGACGACTTTATAATAGCCGTACAGCAATTTTTAATAATATTGACAATAGGGCTACGAGTTAGGATCAGATGAACATTTTCCAGGTTTAAGGATAGGAATAATAATTTGAGATTTCTATGAATTATGAATTATTGCCTGGCTGAAATATATTATTAATTATATTTAAAAAGATGAGTTTAGGCTTTTTATTAAGACTAGTAATAAAATAATAATAGACACCATCTTCGCCTAAGACGTTTTAGCATCTATTTCCTCTGTAGATTCAATCAGCATCAATGTAAGGTCTGATGGAACAAAAGGCGTAGCCAATTTGTTGGCATAATCATTAATATAATCAAATAGAGGGATTATTGGAATTAGGACTATCGATATTGTTAAGTGACCGGTGAAATCTCTTAACATTTGTCCAGACAAGTGAGGAAGAGGAGCAAAAACGCCCAACCAATATTTTTTTCATGCAAATCAAATTTCTTAATGTCTAATGTCTTATCATTAAGTTGATACTCTACGTAATTCTTTATTGTCACAGAGACTGTGTATTACACCTCGGCAGATGTTCGCTGATCGACGGAATCAGAGCAATCCTGATCCCACCAGGGATTGAAAAGCATCTGATTCTGAATGGAATGTTTTTTTTATTTATTTATTTAGGATCGTCAACAGAAGAAACATTATAACATGGTCAAATTACATCGAGATCTATTTATAGACTAAATGTTTTTCCAATTAAAGACTTTTTTGGAGATGTGAGAATCTGCCGCAGATAAAATAGCAGAGACTAACCGATCGTAATAAAAAATGATATTCTCCTTATCAACAGACTCAGGAAAATTGCACAACATACAATCCATAGAGTCAGCATACTCGATCCAGTTAGCTTTCTTCAGTTAGATTAGGTGGCGGACGTGGTCTAATACTGTTAAATATTAGAATTGCAAAATAATAGAAGATGAGGAAAATCAGTGGTGATAAAAAAAAAATGGTTTAAAAAAAATGTTTGAATTTATGCTTTTTTTTATATTTTTCACGCTTTTTTTGTTATAGTTTTCTTTAATACACTCTTAAAGTCCCAAACGACAAATTTAAACTTTATATCTCTAATTCATATGGTCTCTATAGCGCAATATTTTTTTAAAGAAATTATTTTAAGTCTGTGTCAATCATTAAAGAAAAGATATATGACAGGTGTCAGAATTAAATTGTCATTTGACTAAAGACATTTCCGTTTATTCGCACTAATCAAGTGGTTCAAAATGTTATTACAAGTTATTAATAATATTTAAATGTCTTTAATTTGTTTAATTTAACATTCTCATAAGTGTTTTCTATCAATTATTTGGCTTTTTTATGTTGTATTAATTTTTAATATTGTCAAATTGTCATTCAAGACAATGCGCAGAAGATCTACTAGTTCATGTAAATAATTTATGTAACATAATCATATAATACTATTTTCATTTATTTATTTCTTTTTAAATTAAAGCGTTATATTTTTGTTTGACAGGTTTGAAGATATAAACGTCTGATTAGTGTTTTTTATAAATATTAAATATGTTTGCTCCAAATCACGTCTCACGAGTTAGAATGCTGTATAAGCTTATATTTCGTGTCCACCGAGCTTTACCAGATGAATTGCGTATACTAGGAGACAATTACGCTAGAGAAGAATTTAAACGTCATAAAAATTGCAACCCTGCAGAAGCCAAGACTTTTCTTACCGAATGGACTGTGAGTTGTATTTTGTAGTGGGTTATTTACAAGAGAAAACATCCTAATATCTTGTAATGTAATCCTTTATTTTGTGTATTATTTTTCTAGGACTATGCAATAAATTTGGCCAAGCAAACAAAACCTCTGCATCAAGTGAAAAAGAAGACTGTAGGTCAATACCTTGATCCTAAAATGTTAGACTATATGAGTGATGAACAATTAGTGCAATTATATGAGTTACACAAAGCTGCGTCATTGGAAACTGAAGAGGTTCCAAGTGAAATAAAGGAAAAAGGCAATAAACATAGCAATGGCAGTTAGATTATATTAAGACATATTGGATATATAAAACCAATTAGAGCAATATCCATTTTAAATAATAATATATTTTTTTAGTTAATGTAGTTATGTGACTATTTTGCTTTTAATGTTATTATTGACTATTTTGGTGTTATTGCTAAAACATCATTTACTTTATTTTCGCAATGTCAATCTTAATGGAAATAGCTTTATTGGCTTCTATATTATTCCATTGCTAGTTTATTTACATTTATTATTTTTAACTATTTATTATACAGTTAAATGTAGGTGCTCGCATAATAGTTGTTTATATTGTATATTAGTTATGAACTTGTACATTTTTTACCATTTGACAATGTAGAAGAAAATTAAAAGAAATTATTATAAATTAAATTTTGTCTCCCTTGACAACTTGCTTAATAGCCTGTTATCATGTTTGCACTCCAACCAGTGATATATTTAATTTGTGAGATATCGTTATTATACAATTTACATATTGTTTTGTGAATAATACAATTACTTTAACTTGTATTGTAAGATTCTTTTTCATGTTATTTAATCATTTTGTTGTAGCCATTTTGTTTCTTTTGATAATTATTTTTTTTCATTAATATTACAATTTATTTAAGTGTAATTTCTTTTATATTTAATTTTATGTGAATAATGGTAAGATTTTTTTCTTTTGAATTCTTTAAGCATCACATTGGGTCTGGTATATGTAGCAGGAACACAGTGTCAATACACTCTATTTTCTACTTCGATGTGAGACATTACATGTAACAGTATGGTCGACAAGTCGTGGCTACCCTGAAGTACATTGTAGAGATATGTCTGTCCAGATTTTATTTTAGGATTTTTCTTACTTTAAATTATTTTCTACCTCTGCAATTCACAAAAGTTCAAAAGGCCTAACTTTAGGTTGGCCACTACTTTTGGACCATATTGTAAGTGGCAGACCTCAAATCTTAATCTATATGAACTTTGAAATGAGCATTCATTTCCAAATGGAGATCGAACTACCAACACTATTACTATTTGCAATTACACGCTGTCTCATTGTGCCAAGATTGCCTCACCTCTGCCTTCACTATTTTCACACTTTATTTTACATACAGAATTGCAATATAATTATAATATTTATGTCATAATATTTTGAGGAAGTTATGAGTGAAAGTCAAAACTTATTTTTTTTATTTATTTAACAGTAGGTACAATTAATAATTTCTAAATAAGATTCTCACAATAAATGCTTTTCTTTATATGCAAATATACAATATTTTTTAATAAAAAACTTTTATTAACATTATTTAGTACATTTAATTTTTTTCTCCAAAATAAGTACTGATGGAATATTTTCCTTAACACCATGTTTAGTTCGAGCATTGAATATTTCCTGCATATTTTTAAAAAGAATACTTTAATACAAAATTAATATTAAACTTGAATTGAGTGAAAGAATACAATCATTTTATTTACTTAAATCCATATATTTATAGCGTGGTGTTTTTTTAAATATGAACATAGATTTTTTTATAAATACACAATAAATAATGTTTAAGAAAATAGCAGCTTTAGCATTAAGTCAGATATTAAAGTAACATAAGTTTGACTGATTATGATGGTTGTATTTCACAAATTGCTATTGGGGAATGTTTATATTTAAAATATATTTTTTATGTATGTTGGCCCAGTGTGTTTGAACAATAACTTTAAAGTGACACACACAGCTTTCTCAATTAAGCTGAAGTTTTTTTTTCGTCTTTTATGCCAGACGTCATAGACAATTGGAAATTTTAATGTAAAGTAATATAAAGATATAATATTTTCAACTTAAAATCATAGATAAGTTGTAAAAAATATAATTATCATATTAATGATAAAGAGATCGTAGTATTGTTTACTAGAAGGAATACTTATTAATAAAAATTCCTATAAATATCACATATTATAAAGTTTACTTTAATTTAATAAATTTGATAAAGACCTTGTGGACAGATAAACAAATGGGTTAAAAGTAAAAAAAGAACCATTTTTTCTTTAAAAGTATTTTTTAAATATTTTATCTGTGAAGTTCCATTTTAGCAATAAACTAATGCTGTAAGAATATTTAAGAAAGTAGCAATTGTTGGACACATATCTATAGTTCTTTCCATATTTGAATTAATTACGAAGAAAAAAAAGACAAAAATTATTCGTAATTTCTTCTTTTAGATTGACAAAATGATGTGGAGTTTAAAATTAATCTAAAAGCTAACTTAAATAAAATATTACAGAAATGATAACCTTTTATTTACTTATGATGCGATTTTTATAATTCTTAAAATTATTATGTACACAACGATTTTTTTAAAACTCAATCCTGTACAGCCTATCTCAGCATTAGCATGTGAAAGCCGATTTCAGCCACTGAAACAAAATAACCAAAAATTACTTATTTAGAAATTTCTAAATATGTATTTTTCTTTCCTAAGTGTGGAATAACATTTAAAAAAATTAAAATAATCAAAAATCATTAAAAAATATAATCGAATTAGCTAAACTCTATCATTGCGCAATTTGACTCAGTAATAGTCTAATAACACGTTGGTAATTGGTTCAAGTCCAGCCAAAATCCGCAAAGAGAATAAATTAATAAATAATTATACGTATTAATATTACATTAAATGTGTTTTTTTTATATAGTAAAAATATATAGTAAAATTTAGCTTACATATTAGTTACCTACCTCTGAAAAAGTTAAATTAACTTTCAATGTACTCGTAGAGAAGTTACTGAAGAACATATCTGAAATATGATATGGAGTAAAGTATGTAACCTCTTACCACGAGATGTTCGTGGGCTTAATTTTTTTTAATATATAGTACGGCCTTCCTTCGTCCTGCTATTTTTATAGTATGTATGAGTAGGGTTAAATATATTTTTTTATCCACTGTTTTAGTGACTTTTGAAGTAATCCCGATATTATAAGTGATATATATATTTAAGAAGTGAATTAAATAGAGAAAAAAATAAAAGTACCTACAAATCGTCAACTTGTATACAATAGTTACTTTTACACACAATAATAACTCACGAAATGCTCTATGAAGTAGCACAACCGCAGATACGAAATCTCCAAAACGCAGCATCCCATCTTTCCTCATATATTTCAATACAAGCAGTGACAGTGCTCTCTCCGGTATCACGAAGCCGACATCTCGTAGCGCGTCCCGAAACTTCTCTATTTTTAGGACACTCATTTTCTCAGGCGCGTAGTTTCTGAACACTACCTGCCAGTGCTTTAGGCTGCAAATTAGGTCTTTGAAATCGCTTAGTGTTATACGACCCGAGCCGTCTTTCTGGATAAGAGGTTGAGGAATTATATTTTTCAATTTAAAATAAAAAGAAAAAGTAAATCTGTTATAAGACAAGACTACGATAAGCTAATGTTATGTTATTTTTGTTTTTAGTTATTAGGGCCAACATTGCCCGGGGATTTGCAAGGGTTGTGAGTACAGTCCAAATTCGAAAAAATGAATGTATTAAAAATAATTTTCCTCTACTGAGCACACCTAATCTCTAAAAACGGACAAACATAGAAAACAATGTTATATTTTGCTAGATTATCTGCGCTTCATCAGTAAAATATAAAAAAAGTGTCTTAAATTAATTTAGCAAAAGGATACTTCCATCGATAGCACGATCTGCTTGCACGTTTCAATTGTGGCACAACTTTTAATATAATCGTTTGGTAAACACCTCTCAAGTAGTTCTTGTAATTCAAACGCATTTATAGTCTTATGTTCATCAGCCAACTGAACGAATTGTGATTCGTACTGGGCAAAGCTACTGGACTCCACGCCTGGTGGGGCTTTTAGTATGGCCGCCTTCAACATCTGTGGGGTACAGTCCAATACCTTCATTTTGAGTTGCTTCATTGAAAATACTCTTAGGGAAAAGTTGGCTTCTTGTCTGGGCTCGAAGGTAGTTGGGATCACTATATAAGAACCAGCTTCTAGGTGACACCTGAAAATTTATTGTAAGTGTTATTTTTATTTAGTTTGAGAATGTGTAATAATTGCCAAAACATTTTTTAATATCGCATTGCTAATCAAAAATAGTAAATCATCGCTGATGTCGGCCTTACACTATATAAATCAGTCTTGTTATCTATATTATTTTTTAAATTTAATCTTTTATAGTAAAAAATCTACCTAGTAATTTGAAAGAAACGTTACAAAACCTTTGATATTTTTCCTTTTATATAAATAATAATAATAATAGTTTTTCGCTTAGCTATCAACATTTTTTATAACATATTAAATTCATTGAAATACTCACCTCTCACTAACTTGTCGGCTGTTCGTGTATTGCGAATTAATCGAGCTTTTCGTTTTCTTAAAGAAAAGCGCCGAAGCCGTCTCAGTAAGTGGTTTAGGAATTTTGTAAATACTGAATCCTATTACTTTGGGCTCCATAATACTGTGTTGATTTAGTGATATTATAGCAGTGTCTGATTCATTTAGCACTAATTGTATTTGAGGATTCATGTGAAATAAATCTGAAAAAAAATATTTGTATATTAAAATTAAACCAGCTCCACGTTGTATCCCGCACACAGTAGGATAGATAGAGGGAACTTAGTGTTAAGATATTCCCTTCACTCCACAACCAGTCGCGTCATAGCCACACACGTGTGCCACTGCAAGCCTCTTATAATATACCTGTTATTATGGTCTATAATAAAATTTACAATTTTGAGGCTATTGTGGCACATTGGGACAGCGTCTACATATAAATTGATAGTTGTGGGTTCAACTTCCATTCAGAAGAGGGAATGAATTGTTTTTATATCTCATTAACATAGCGCGGCACTAAGTTGCCACTCTATATGCTATTTCTTGAAAATTGTATGAATAGTGGTCAATGGTGTGTTTTAACAATAGGTTCTGTTTAAATATCTTCTATAATATGTATTTAAAAAAAAAACCTTAACCAATGATTAAATTAACAAAAAAACCGACTTCAAATAACGAACTAAAAAGTAAAAAATAATCTATATATATAAAAGGACTTGTGCTGACTGACTGAGGTAAGACGCACGCAGAGCCGTAACCGCTGATGGTAAAAACGTGAAATTTGGGCAGATGTTTATTTTCATAATCTGGACATCCACTAAGAAGGGAATTTGAAAAATTTTAACCTTAAAGGGATGAAATAGGGGTTGAAAGTTTGTATGGAAAAAAAAATTAATCTGCACCAATTTTTATAAAATTTGAAATTCAGACTCTTAAAAATATTTCATTGAACATGTGTTTCATGGTTTTTAAGATTTCACCCCCTAAGGGTAGAAATAAGGGGTTGAAAGTTTATATCGAAAAATCTTTAAATTGCCACCGATTTTTATAAAAAATTAAATTCAGACTGTTAAAAATATTTTATTGAACACGTGTTTCGAGGTTTTTTTAGAATTCACTCCTAATAAGCGGGCGAAGCCGCGCGCGCCCTCTAGTTTTACATAAAGTAAAACGTCCGTTGATTTTGTTAAACAAAAATAATTAAAAAAAGATTTTATAATTTTGAAGTCGGTGCCAAGTAAACTAAACAGGCTTAGTAATTCAATATTGTTGACATTAGCTTGACAAATAAGAAAAAAAACAGATTAATTGATAACCTCCTTTTCTTACAGAAGACGGTTAAAAACAATTTAACATTAAATCATAGCATAATACCTAATAAGCTCAAAAAAATTCGTCACAAAATGGAATATCCATTTTTTAATTTTTTCTAAATAACATTTTCACCACTTACTAACGTGATTTCTACAGCCGCCAGCGGTCACCCCTTTCTTCCACCGTCCTTGATGACTCTTCACTTGCCACTTTTGTTTGTCACCGAGCGACGTCTCTGCTTTACTCGTCTCTACGTCTAAATGCACCATCTCCACTCGGGAGAACATTGAAATAAAGTCATTGTATAACATCCAAAATCCTTTTGAGGTTGACGTTAGTCTTTCCCGTTCGGACATTGGAATAGAACTCCAACTAGAACAAGTATATTAAATATCTAATGAATTCTTAATAAAATAGTATCTTAATTTCTTGCCTTAGTGACATTTATTTCCATTTTCTTTCCATTAAGACATAGTTTTCGAAGGTCAACGGATTTCTCCCTCCTCCCAAGGTCATCATAAATCTTTTTGCTATCTTTACATCATTCATTCGTCCAACGTGCTCAAACTAGCTGAGCACGTTCTTCTTCATTCTCACCGTGACATACTGCTAGTACCTGCCATTCTGTGTATCTCTTGATTGCGGATTCGATCAGCTAACCTGACTCCGCACATACTACGAAGAGATCGCGTCTCCACGGCATTCATCTTTCTTTCATTCTTCTCATCGTTTTTTCAAAAATTGTGTAAAAGTATATATGTTACCGGAAATGTATGAAATCTAGGAATTGTATATAACACCTAGGAAATGTATTTGTATACATTCTGAAGCTATTTAGGAAATGTACAAATTATTGGTTTAAAAAATAATTAGTGCATACATATCCTAAGAGATATATACATTTCCTAAGTATTGTATAGAATTCTAATATCGTATTAGGAAATGTGTAAAAACAATGCCTTCTGCAATAAAACACATTGTTAAAATGAAAGTAATATTTTTTTATTAATCATGTCTAATATCATTTTTTTCACACATTTTCGATTTTAGGAATTTCATACTTTTCCTAGAAATTGTATACAATGACGGATTATATACATTTCCGTTAACATATATTAAATATTTGATTGAGTTTCTAAATTTAGAAATATATTACCTATATAGATCTATTCACCATTCGAATCTTTTTCGCCATTTCGTAAACTCTAATAATTAATTTAAAATATTTTATGAATTATTTGTTCTTTCAAGGACAGTAATAGTTACCTCGCGTGGTCTAAAACAAAATGTGTGATGTGAGTGTCTCCTGGCGCTAGCGGTCTCGCCAAGCGTACAAAGTACACCGTTCCTTCAATAGTTTCTATCTGAAAAATGAATTGGCTTTATATAATAAAATATTTTTTTCAGGCCGCCGTTGAGCAGCATCTGACTGTAAACGCGACGGTTGTGGGTTTGATTCCCACTCATTTTATATCAATAAGAAAAATAAAGCTAGATAATTAGTAGTGCTATATATGTCCTGGTAATTAATTTCTTATTAGACTAATAAAATGTGAGAAAAAAACGGTAACTTACTTTTTCTACATTGTAAAGTCTATAATTCATGCCTGACTCTATACTTTTCACGGAATGCGTCGCTGCCTGTGAAAAATATTATTTTTTGTTATTAAAAGTCTTATATTATTTTTGGATATTTTGGCGACATTTCGTCGTACCTTAAGTGTTAGATACTGAGAACAACGAGTGAGAAATTGAAACTCACTCGAAGAAATGAAATATTTGAAATTTTCATTTCCGCTCTGGTGGCTGGCAATGCGCGGCGTTGAGTTCCGCCACACAACATGCAATGCCTCCTGAATTCAGTGGCAAGTCGGTAACGGAACTATTTTATTGGACGGAGTATCTTAGCACTAGGTTCCCAGATTACCTCTGCAAACCCGGCTATGTGCGGCAAATAGAAAGAAAATTTAAAAAAAATCAAAAAGAAAGAAATTTTCCTGAGATGAGCTCTCTCAACCAAATAAACTCTTCTACTTTATAACAATAAATATAAAGCATATCTTTATTTTATCTACTTACTAGGAAAAAAATAAATATATATATATAAATATATTCTTACATTAGGTAGCCTATAGGCTGTTACGACACTTGTAGTCTTCATAATACTATGTAGGGCAGCCGCGTCGTTGAAGTCGGTGATGTTTAGTGACTCTGTTATACCTCCAGTGAGATCTGCTAGACCATCTAGTAAATTGCCATATTTGAGTGCCTCGTATGAGCCGTGCATTCTAGAAAATTGTAACAATTATAGAATTAAAAAAAAAAAAAATTAGCTTCACGCTGTATCCCGCACACAGCAGGTAGACTAGTGTTAAAACACTCCGTTCCCCTCTTTCCGCTGAATTCTGGTGGCATTGCGTGCTGAGTGGCGGAACTCAACGCCGCGCTTTGCCTCAGCACCAGAGATAAGAAATGAAAATATCAATGTAAATAAATATTTCACTTCCACGAGTGGGGATCGAACCCACAACCAGTCGATTTTACAGTCACACTTTGTGCCTTTGCGCCACGACTGGCCAATTATAGTTTCTTTACATTTTACTCTTTGTATCTCTCTTTTCCCACATATGGCAAAAGAAGTATTAAGAAACTCCACGTATGTATGACCAATTAGAAAATATAAAAAATTTTGCGGTAACATATTATCCGAGATCTATCTCTGACTAAGTTGAGCTCCGGCACTCAACACGCTGTCTTGATAATTAGACAACGAAATGTTTTAACACTAGGTTTCCTCTACAAAAAATTCTCCCCCCCCCCCTTTATTTGCAGAATAAACAGAAAGAACCTCAAGTTGCAAAGCGACATATCACTTCATAAACTTAGAATAAATTCATTTATTATAATAGAAAAAAACCTAAGCTACTTACTTAGCGTAAGCTTTCTCCAAAAGAGCAGGCCAAAGCTGTTCTGAGTTACTGCAGTGCATAAATGCTAGTTTCCCGTGTACGGTTGGTAAGCGGTCGTCCACTAACACTTCTACCCATTGTCCGCACCACCAAAGACGGAACCTGAAATAGGAAAAGATAAAAAAATAATAAAGGTTTAAGGTAAGAGGAAGAAAAAGACCTCGGTTGCCGTTTGAGAACAAAGTATTGTTAATACTGTAGAAAGGTCATGTAAACAGAATGAGGACCTCCTGAGGGCATGTATTAAAAGGTTGATGACTTTGAACAAGGCGAAAAATGTAAGGGGAAAATATTCAACGCATCATGTGGAACGAAAGTATTTTCATTTTATAAGGAGTACGTTAAATCACTCAAGTTCATTAGATAGTAGTCGTCGCCTGTAATTTTGCTTGGTTGTAAAATAGATAGGTTATCTATCTGTGAAATCCTCCTCCTCCCGCTTAGTGCTCCTCTGGTCTATCTCAACTAAATTGGACCTTTTTAAGTCCAGTAGTGTCGTCTGTGCCTTGCTTGTCAGTCACTCAGTAACAGAAGAGGTTTATTATTAAAACAAATAAAAACTTAAATTAAGAGGTAAATTTATAAAATTAAAGCTTAATACTAACCTAAATATACCAGCATAGTTAGTATCTATACGTTGATCAGCGGGGACGACTCTGTAAAAGAGTCCTTTACACAAATACAATACTCCCACACACGAAAGTAGCCATTTATCGCCTGAAACAATCGAAAAGATTCATAGAAATATAACACTTTTTTTAATACAGCACAGCATATGAGTATAAATGCTACGGCTGTGGCTTCTATTAAAGACAACCAACTAGCAGCGTTGAGTTCCGTCATTCAACATATGCAATGTCTCGAAAATTGGTGGTAAATTTGGAGAGATTTGGAGAGTGTCTTAATACTAGATTTCTTCTCCCTATCTTGCTCCATGTGGGATACAGCGTGAAGCTAATCAAATAAGTAAATAAAGAAAATTAGAATTCTGATGATGGTGATTACAAAACTACTTCAGAAAAAGGATGATAAATATTTGAAAAAAGAAAGTTTCCTTTAGACTAGAAATTTCTAGGTTCATCGTCATTATTATACCGGACATTTTGCTCCCTAGTACGTATTATGCAAGTGATTGAACTGAATGAAGAAATTGTGGAAAATGAATGGCAGATGTTAAATAATAATGACTTACGTAATTCGTATTTATTTATTAGCAAAGTGGTGGTCTTAGGTGCGTTCATAAAACCATCATTTATTTGGGTAAGACAGAAAGGTCCTGGTGTTAATAAAAATTCAGAACTTTTAGTGACTTTTCTCTTTGCTCTAAGAGACTCCAGACCTACATATGTGATATTACTTTCATATTCATATACTTGATATCTCCACAAGATCTTGACAGACAGGCAGTCGGACGGACAACAAAATGATCCTATAATGATTCCGTTTTTCTCTTTTGAGGTACGGAATCCTTTTTATATAGATATTTATAAAAGGCGTTGCAACAGTAATTAAAAAGCAGAATGTGGAAGCAATAGTTTGCCCTTTAAAAGAACCTAAACCATATTAGTTGAAGGTTGGAGACCTTCAAGGTGACTTATATTAGTTCAAAGTCGGCGTAATTTATAGACATTTATAGCAATATAAACAGGATAACCTAACTAGCCTAAGCGGGAATCCTACCCGGATCCTCTAAATACTGTTCAGTGACGGAACTCAACCCCGCACTTTGCCTGGTTATCAGAGCAAAGTTATTAAACATTTAATTCCGTCAGCTTAACACTGTATCCCGCACACAGCTGGATAGGTAGAGGGAACCCGGTGTTAAGACACTCTGTTTCCGCACTTTCCGCCAAATTCTGGAAGCACTGCGTATTGAGTGGCCCATTCAGTAACGTGTTAACAATAAATAATATTATAATCGTTATTAAACATCGATTTAACTTACTTTAACTTTTTTGAAATGAAATATACTTTCAAATAAGTATAATTTAAATTCCTAAGTAACAATTGATAATTCGCATATAGCAAATACCTATGTATGTGGCTACAAATAGCTTCGCTACAGCCAACTTGGATATGTTATTATACAATCGCATATATACGTAGGTACCGTTACGTCTCCCTTCACACGCCTTACTTCAATAAGTATGATTGATGGTGCTCCGAGAACATAATTGGTCTTATTAATAAATGTAGGTTCGAATTCCATTTGGAATATTTGTATATATAACGGCCACAGTTTTTTTTGTACAAAAAGCTCAAAATTCTTGCAGTTTATGAAAGTGACTCAAAGTAGGCTTAAAGGTACCTTTATGATAATGGAGTCGAAGGCACAGTCAATCTTTCGCGTGCTTAATTTTAGTAAATAACTTCTACAATATATTATATTCGCTATGCTTATGAAATAATAATAAGTTTGACAGGCATATTGTTTAAATTTTTTCATCTGTTTTTCTTTTTTTTTTCACTTAAGAAGTAATTCTCATGCCCTAAAAGATAAGTGAAAACTAACATATTTTTTTAACCCATTACGTCCCTTTGATTGATAGATTGGAATTAATTTTGTTATAAGTACTTATATTGTTTTGATTTCTTAAATATATTTTTTATATAAAGAATTCATATTTTGTCTTAATAATTGTGAAGTTTTCATTATATATCTTGAAGCATATACATAAGTTTACATAAAGAGACAAAAGCTTAAAACTATTTAAATCTTTATATTGCAATCGCCATAGCAAATAGTTGAATCTGTACACTACATAATACAAATTAAATATAAATACACAAGAAAATATAGTATTTAGGAAAATATTATAAAACAGATACAGGGTCCCCTGGATAGAATATTATTATAACCATATAAGTATGTTTGTACTAATAACGATTAAGTATTACAAATATCAGTCTAATAAATTAAAGTAATAAACTGTTATATAGTTAATTAAGCAATTCGAAAACTTACCAAGTCTACCGGTCACCACGTCGAAGCTGTCGTTGTTGTCGAGTATAAACTTCGGGTTGGCGTACAACTCCTGTAACCAATTGTGAAATTTGTTAGAGAAGTCTGGTTTTACGGAATTCGAAAGATACGGGTAAAGTCTATAGATATAAATTAAATTGAAATATCTTTTTTAATATTATATATTTAGAATATATTAGTTGTATGTTTGTGTATTTTTTTGTTCTTTTTTCATAGTAAATATCATGGTTGTATTGATTTTATTAAAACTAAGGATTTTTGATTCTGGATTTTTCATCACTTTTGATTTCAATATTATTATAGCAGGGTAGACAGAGGGAACCTAGTGTTAAGACACTGCGTTCCCCACTTTGCGTCGAATTCTGGAGGCATTGCGTGTTGAGTGGCGGAACGCAACGCCGCTCTTTGCCTCAACACCAGAGCGAATAAATGGAAATATAAATTTAAATAAATATTTCTTTTTCTCGACTGGGGATCGAACCTACAACCAATCGCATTTACAGTCACACTTTGTACCCCTGCGCCACGGCTGTCTCCTTCATAAATTCTATTAACCATAAACCTACACGGCCATATATTTAATGCTTTGTCTCTAGATAAATATCTTAGTTACCAAATCACGAACTTTATACGTAAAAATGGTGGGCGTTCTGTCGAAACTCGTAAAAAACCACCTTTTTTGATATTTGTTTATGTTTTGGGTATAAAGTGTGTGTATTTGATATTTTATATGCCTTTATCTTGTTTGTTTTTACTATGCAGCTTTTTTATTTAATTGTGTAATTTATAGATGCGATCAACGTGGCACAAATGTATCTTCATAGTTGTTGTGGGTTCGAAATCACGTTTCTCGTATGGGAGCGCCCTTAAATATTTGTTTTATTCCGTTTCCTGGAATTTACAGAAATACATAATCTGTGAATTTGAAATGTTTAAGTACATGAGATACAGCCCGATGACAGACGAATAGAGAGAAAAACAGCGGAGTCTTAGAAATAGGATGATGAAATGACCTTTATACAGAACTCAAAAAATATATTGGCTGACCATATAGTTATTTTAATTAATACTTTAAAGTGAACAACAAGTGCAACATATTCTCTTAACATATTCTCTCTACTTATTCTATAAAAATGTTTTTAAGATCAAATGAAAACTCGTTATAGAATTTATGCCATATTCTATAACAAATTATCATATAAAATGTGTTCCATAAAATTGTTGCATATACTATTTACATATATGTGGGCGGTAGATGACCTTGCGGAGCAGGTAACACTGCTGTTCCCACCTAAGCTTTTATGTTGTAAAACCTAAAAAACAAAAAACGTTAAATAAAACGCAAAACGTTAAAAATAAATCTTAATAATAATAGTATTAGTAGAGACTCTATACGTGACAGGTTGTGGGTTCGATTCTCACTCGTGAAATGATATATTTTATATTTTCATTACCTCGCTTTTGTAGCTAGGCAAAGCGCGGCGTTGTTCCGCCGGCGGAAAGTAGGGAAGGGAAAATTTAATGGGAACACGTTACTTGACACTAGGTTCCCCATGCATAAGGTGGGCAGAGTAAGTTCTGTGTGGGTCAAAGCGTGAAGCTAACGAAATGGTTTTTTATGTTTAGTTTTTAAAATCTTAGAATTTTAAATAATTACCAATAAACCTATTAGAAATTCGATATACATAGATAGCGTGCACAATTTATTACAACGCTTCAAGTAATATATAAGTAGTAGAAGTAGTCTAAAAATGGTTTTTTTTCTAATGTATAGGATTTTTATATTTTCTATTCACAGACAAAGTTTAAAAAAAATTAAAAACCTACGAAATTTTAAGCCTCAGTGTGGAATTAAAAAAGATATTAAAAACATAGCTATTTCTTCAATTTGTTTCAAATATTAATTTATTTAAAATAATTGGCAACAGGATTTTAAGATTTAATATTTACAAAACTTAATCTGACTTCAGTAATTAACTTACATATTTTTTATAAACCATTTGACGGATACGACGACGCGACGCGACCGTCGCGTGTGACGAAAGCTAACCGAGGCCTTGAACACATTGAATCACGTAAATTGAAATTAGGCAATTTCTGCAATTCGTACCAACTCTATATAAATTATTTTTTGAATATAGAGAGATATATCTTTATGAAGGTCGTGGTAGCGCAGGGGCACCGAGGCAAAAGCGCGGCTTTGAGTTCCGCCACTGTACACGCAATACCTCGTAAATTCGCCGGAAGGTGGAGAACGGAATATTTTAAAACTAGGTTCCCTGTGTCTACCCTGCTATATGCGGGATACAGCGTAAAAAATATCTTTATTAATTTATATGATCAAATTCAACATTTTTCCTCTATAACAGTCAATTATATGAATGTAGTCATTTCCCTGAGTGGGGAACCATCTACAACCATCGTGTTTGTGATCTTGTTTTTAAACAATATATTAAAAAACTTAGATTAAAGCAGCCTATAATGATGGTACTCCGTTTGACATTTCACATCTATCTCAACAGATATTAAAGTATGAAACTAAGATATAGAGTAATATCTTTAGATATAAAACACTTATTCGTTAGTTCAAATTTACAAGCATAACATAATAAAACAAGGCATAGAAATAGAAATATCTACATATAGATTGCGGACATTCGAAAAAATATTGTCGTAAAATAGAAGAACTCGATCAAAATATCATAAAAACAGTTTATAATCGGTATTTTTATTGTATTTCAGTGTTGTTTGTTACCACAAGTGGTACCGCGGTCGGAATATTAAAGAAGAGCTCGGTAGCGCTACGTTGTTATAACGGTAAGGCGCGCGTTCTTAACGTGCTCTTTCCTTTTCTAAAACGTGTCTGGAATTTACTTTATTTTAGTACTTACAAATCGAATACAACTACAAAGTTTATATGTTAATAGAATATTTTTTTGTATTATTATTATATTTTGATATCTTAATTCATTTTTTATTTTCAACATCACGCTGTGTATCTCATAGCGGGTTAAACAGAGGGAACGTAAGTTCAAAACACTTCATTCCCTACTTCCTGTCCAATTTTTGGAGTATTTTACGTAGAATTGAACGCCGCATTTTTTCCACTTACCAGGACAAGGGAATGTACCTAATTCAGTACCCCGAGTAAGAATCGAACCCACACGGGTCGCGTTTACAGTCGAGGCTTCGCCGCTACGATTGCCTTTCTTTTTTAGAAATATACAAAATGTATCTTCGTTTATAGGTTAGGCGCGGCGTTGAGTTCTGCCACTTAACACGCAATGCCTCCATAATTCGGCAGAAAGTGGGGAACGGAGTGTCTTAACACTAGGTTCCCTCTGCCAACCCTGCAGTGTGCGGGATACAGCGTGAAGCTGACTTATCTTCGTTTATAATTGGACATGCAGTTTGCTCTTTTATGTTGCATTTCCTAGGTTTAATTAAATATATTGTAGTGTAGGAAAAAAAAAACAATATTCTATAGTATGTGATTATTTATTTAAAAAAATATATCTGTATAGTTCATTTTTTATATCAAATAAACTTATATTATCGATCGAAACGTTTCAAAATCAAGATACTAAGAACAATAATATAAATCATGCGCGTTATCAACATGGATAATATAACAGAGAACTCTATGTCAAGACATTCCGTTATGCTTCTTTCACATGAATTCGTAACACTGCATTTTAACTGCGTAACTCAACACTGCGTTCTTTCTTACCAGAGCATGCCATCATCATCTGGCATAAATCTCAAATAAATAACCTTCTAAATGTATGCTTATTTAGATGAATATACATGAAAAGAAAGGTGAAAGTAATGTAGTGGCCAGTGACCCACATATGACGCGATGATGCTCATTTACATACAATTTCGGCACTTGCCTCTATCGTCTTGTAGATTACACGCGTTATTACTTAGACAAAATCTACATAAATACATATATTATGTAAATATATTTTTATTTTCACTCATCTCCTGGATAAGGGTGACGGCTTTTTGTTTTACTAGACCAAGCAAAGTTAATATTTTATAAATATTTTTTAATAAGACAAGGCAAACGGAGCATGCGGGTCACTTGATGGTAAATAATCACCACCTCTTACGACCCCGTGTGACACCAGGGGAGCTACAGGTGCTGGCTTTTGATAGATGTGGTTTTTGAAGGTACACAGGTCGTTTCAATCTGGAAACACTACCGCAGGTAGGCCATTTCACAGTTGCGTCTAGCATAGAAGGAAGTTCCTACAAAACCGCACAATAGCGGATTTGTCACGCATACAAATGATGTGGATGGCATTTAAGACCCCCCCCCAATTACTATTAATTTGGGATCGAACCCACAACAACAAGGTGTACCACACGTATAACGTGTACCTATATCTATATACATTTACCTATTTCGTTTTATAAATCATCATTATCATAAAAAAATATTCATTTGAAATGTAATGTGAATTGATTAATAGTATTTTTTTGTTTTGATAACACTTCAATAGCGCACAATCAATAGTGCACAGTCACTATGTTACGTTGTTGATGTTTCCAAATATTTTAAGCCATAAAGCGCTGGTCAATACTAAAATATGATACAATCTTATATACTTTGTACTTAGGCCAGTATTTATAAACCGCTTTTAACTCTGAGATCCATCTCGGAAGCGTTCTTTATATGAAATTTAAGAATGAAAACAGCATCTCAAAATAGATCACAGAGTTGAGAGTGGATTATAAAGTTTTTAAGTGTGTAATAACTATGTATTATACAACTTAACTTTTCTAGCTAAAACATAAAGACACTATTATAAATCGTTGGAGCCTAATTTTATGTATAATAATATAAAATAGAAAAAAACATATATATAATAAGAAAGTAATTGATAGTAAATAGTTTGGTAGCAATATATAAACTGTATGTACCAATAAGAAAAGAGAAATAGTCACTCACTTTAGCTCGTTTCCATTCGAAAGTGAAGGGTGGGACTTGGTGGTAGAAAACGGAAGGTTGCACTGCGGGGAAGTCCGGGTCTTCCCAGAGCTCGTGCCTTTGAAGACAGCCTGCCTTGATGCGCTCGTACTCAGTCATTCTCTAACAATATTAGTATTAAGTTTAATGTGTTTAATTTATTATACAAAAAAAATCCAGTATACACTCCAGTATACACTCCATTATACACTCCAGTATACACTCCAGTATACACTCCAGTATACACTCCAGTATACACTCCAGTATACACTCCAGTATACAACCTTATATGCTGGAAAAAAGTAAAACAGTTTTTTTTTGTAGGCAGACAAAACCTTGTGCTATGTAACTTCGTTCCTCATATTCTGCCGAGTTTTTGAGATATTGTTTGTTGGAATGGTGGAACTCAAACATGCGCTATGTCTTCAAGAGTGAGAAAATGAAAATATATTAAACATGACATTTTCTTACTCTGGTAACAATACGCAAAGGAATATCTCAAGAATTTAGCGGAATGTGGTAAACGGAATGGATCCTTCCTAATACATATATATATATATATATATATATATATATATATATATATATATATATATATATATATATATATATATATATATATATATATATGTTCCTAATTGTCCTAATTGTAAAAATCTATATACGTAGTAATTGAATAATATTTACATATAGAATTTTCTAATAAATGTATGTACGTAATGCATTAGTAAAAAATAACTTATTTTCTGTCTAGTTACATAAAATAAAGCTGTTTTTAACCTTCAACTTCGAGCAATCTCTTTAAAATGGCGAATAATACAGTGCAGTTACAATAACAAGAAACTCTAATCGCTTATTACGTTATTGACATTGATGAAAAACAAAAATAGTTTAGTATTCATTCACAAGAAATTCTATTGTGAAACGAAACAATTGGTGGCATTACCATTGAACGGAGGAGAAAACTGAAATGGCGCTCACCGTTTGTGCATTCATATTATAAATTTACTATAATTTATTGGAGGCCGTCGTGGCCCAGGGGCACAAGAGTGTGACTGTAACGCGACGGTTGTGGGTTCGATCCTCATTCGAAGAAATTAAATGTTTATTTAAATCGAAGCAAAGATCGGCGCCGAGTTCCGCCACTCAACACGCAATGCCTCCAAAATTTGGCGGTGGGAAAAAAGTGGGAAACGGAGTGTCTTAATACTAGGTTCCCTCTGCCTACCCTGCTGTGTGTGGGATACAGCGTGAAGCTGTTTTGATTTTTATATAATTTACTGGAATTGTCTAATTGTATCTGGGATTTCGTTATTGAATATTAAATTTACAAAATCAGTATATATTTCAAGCTTTGAAGATGGGTCGTTTTTTTTTTAGGCAAAGAAAATTTACATGTTAATCTGTCAATCTGTTTATTTGTCTATTTTTGAGACACTGCGTAGCCTTGTCTATCGAGATCGATAAAACAAAAGTTATTTATATTTATATGTAAAAGAGTTCCTTTATTGAATAACTGAGATGTTGAACAACGGACATACGAAATTATTTGACTTAGAAAGTAGAAATTTGCAGTATATTTACCTAAAATATATTTAGTTGGTAGTGTAGGAGAACTAAAGCTAAGCTAAAAGAGGATTTTTCGAAATTTCTACAAAAACGAGAAAACCGTATTTTCTCCATAGTATATATACACTTATAACAAATTACTTCTCCAATTCTTCTATTGTGCAAAGGAGTATATTGAGATATAAATAAAAAAGTAATTCCCAAAATGAACCAAAGGAAAAACAGAAAACAAAAGGACACGGACCATCGATACCCGTGTTGTGTTTTGTTTAATGAAAATAATAAAAAAAAACCTATGACCATGACATACAGCTATAGTCGTTATCTGACTTGACCATTACCTCAAATCTAATACAATTTATACTTTAATATGTATGTATACAGACGGCATCTAATAATAGTAAAATAAACATTATATTTCTCATACAGTGTCTACATATAAAAGACTTAAACGCGCTCTGCTCGTTATTGCTTAATATTTATGTAATAATAATACCTATCTAGATATATCATATGACTCTCAGTTAATTTTACATTTCCTCCTATTGTACGGAATATTCCGCACAAGATCAATGTTTGTTTTAAAATAGTTTTTACTTTAGTTGCTAAAAATGAGAAAGATCTAAAAATGACAACAATACAATTTTTTGACATTTTAAAGAGTCACTTTCACGTTGTATCCCACAAGTAGTAGGGTAGCACTTTCCGCTAATTTTTCGAAACATTCCGTGTTGAATGAAGGAGCTCAACGTTGGGTTTTTGCCATGGTACCGGAGCGAAAAAATGACAATTTTAATAAATAATATTTCCCTGAGTGAAGATCAAACCCACAACTTGTGCCACTGTGCCACAACGGTATCTTAGAATTATAAGAATATTATCTATCTTGTACAATTAGTCACATCTAAAGAGGTGAATATAAATATTTTATATCATTAAAATTCACGCACATTATATTGTTTACAGTGAAATGTTAACACATTGGTCCGCTAATGGCTCTCTGACTTGTAATGCTGATTTGACTCGTTAAATATAATGAACGATAACGACGGCGGCTTCAACTGAGTCTGTAAGTAACGCGGCAAATTGTATATTTAAGTAATATTATTATTTTTATTTTTTGTTTCAAACACTTAGCAGTAGTCTATACTTGTGCATAATCCGGTTAAAGAGTTTAATTTAAAATGTGTAAAAATCTCGAAAATCAACAATCTTATTAGATATATTATATCATTGTATAATATTCTTTGTATAAATAAATATATGGTTAGTCTAAAACCGGATATGCGGGTAAAACTGGGATATAATAGTATGGCTCTTTACGTGTTTTTAATGCCAATACATAGAATATTAAAATTATTTGTAATGTTACAAGAACATAGTGTCAAGCCACTCCGTCCTCCGCTTTCCTCTTGATACCGTCACCGTACCGTAAGTAACGCAAATCAACACTGCACCTTGTCTAAGTGGGGATTCCTAAATCATCGCGATAACAGTCTAATGTATATTCCACTGCGGCTAATTGGTTTCAAATTGAATATTTTGATGAAAAATCTACATATAAAAAAATATTATTTTTATAAAAAAAATTCTTATTTTAACATACAAATGTGTCAAGTATTTGAGAAACACTCATAGTGACACCTACGATTGGTTGGTATAGATTCGATATAAGAGTAAACCTCTAACTGGTTTGTCATTGAAAACTTGATTAAGAAAGAAAGTTGACACTCACTGCTTAGCCTAAGCTTAAGCAAGAAACATTAAATTCTATATACCAAAGACTATTAGAACGAGTTTAGTATAATATTTAATTATGTTTTTTTTTTGTTTTCTATAAATACTCTTTTATTTATTTATTGAGGCATGGCGTATTGAGTGGCGGAACTCAACGCCGCACTTTGCCTCGATACCAGAACAAAGAAATGGAAATATAAATTTAAGTAAATATTTCATCTCCTCGAGTGGGGATCGAACCCACAACCAGTCGGTTTTACAGTTACAGTTCGTTCGTGCCGCTGCGCCACACTAATACAGGTATAAGTTGGATTAACTATTTAATGTTAATCTAACTTATACCTGTATTTATAGACTACTCTCAAGTCTGAAATCGATCTTAAAATGTCGTTTTCATTCATAAATTTTGAATCTAAGTATGAATACAGCATCTCAAGATTGATCTCAGACTTGAGATCGAGTTATAAATACGGGTGGTATTTATTATATGAGATAAGTAACATTAAATAATAGTATATTGATAAAAAGCTATGCAAAATATATTTTTGAAAACGTAGATTAATATATTATCAATTTGACAAAATGGCTTTAATGGAGAAATCTAGATCAGCTGTTTTTATACTCCATACCCGATTAATTGTACGCAAAGACTAGAGTGTATAATTTAATAATACCTTATATTATTAAATTAAAAAAAGATTATAAAATACTGTTCCCCAGTTTCTTTATAACCAATACTCGTACATATATATTTTCACAAAGTTTCCACTTTTTCTTAATAATTATAGTATTTTACATAAAATTGTATAAGAAATGATAATTCGAAGCCGTCGCGTCGTGCAAGTGCATACCATAAAATGGAACACCGACCCACATGCTCAACTCTCCACTCATTGGCGTGCATTGGTGAATGCATGGTGTCTGAACGTTACAATGATAAATATATATCTATACTATCATTATAAAGCTAAATAGTTTGTTTGTTTGAACGCGCTGATCTCAGGAACTGCTTGTTCGGATAGAAGCCATATTTGTATTGTATTGAATATAAGTCTATATTTGCTTTTAGATGTAAAAGTAGTTTGTAAGTTAAAAAAAGATTTAATCGAAATCATTTTTTGTAGAGTTACTTTTAATTACATTCTTGCCGCGTTATACGAGTATGATAGATTTCAATAATCTGTTAATTTAATATTAGTGTTATTTATTTGTTGTACACTGTTTCTCTTATAATTTCTTGATACTGCAATACTTAATACATGCATTAAGAACTAAAATATATTTTAAAATAGGAATAACAAAATAAATTTAAATAAATACTGTTATTTTGAGAAATTAATTATTTTAGTATATATACGCTATCGCTTATAGCTTAAAATCATGAGAATTGGCATACTACCGGATATGCGCACACGTGCTTGACTCGTTTAACTTAATTCACAAACATTGAGAAATTTTACATTATTTAACGAATTTATAAATATTTTGCTTTGAAATCGGTATATTCAAATTTTACCTGCATGGTTGGACCATACTGTTTACTTTTGACCTTATTTGTATTTGAAAAGTCGAAAAAACTTCTATACAATTCAATATAAAAGAAGTATAGATAATAAATAAAAAATGTATGTTTTTATGGATATTTTAAGAATATAAAACCTGTATAGACAATAATAATGACATCAGCAGACATCCTCGATCGAAGTTAGGACCACTTTGATATATGCAATATAAAAAATTAGCTTCACGCTGTATCCCGCATACAGCAGGGTAGGCAGAGGGAACCTAGTGTTAAGACACTCCGTTCCCCACTTTCTGCCGAATTCTGGAG
>JAATLQ010035085.1:52691-68382 GCA_013421005.1 Heliconius erato x Heliconius himera | reverse complement strand
ATATAAAAGAAGTATAGATAATAAATAAAAAATGTATGTTTTTATGGATATTTTAAGAATATAAAACCTGTATAGACAATAATAATGACATCAGCAGACATCCTCGATCGAAGTTAGGACCACTTTGATATATGCAATATAAAAAATTAGCTTCACGCTGTATCCCGCATACAGCAGGGTAGGCAGAGGGAACCTAGTGTTAAGACACTCCGTTCCCCACTTTCTGCCGAATTCTGGAGTCATTGCGTGTTGAGTGGCAGAACTCAACGCCGCGCTTAACCTCGACACTAGAGCGAAGAAATGGAAATATAAATTTAAGTAAATATTTCATCTCCTCGAGTGGGGATCGAACCCACAACCGGTCGGTTTTGCAGTCACACCTCGTACCGCTGCACCACGACCGGCCTCATATAAGAAGTAATATATATATTTGTAATATGAGAAAAAATATAAATATTTCATAAATATATTTATAAATAAGTGTTATAGTAAATTGTAATGGAACTCGTTTACCAACTTTCTATTTCACATTTAATTTAGGCAAAGTACAAACTTGCCGAAGTGAAGGTATACAGCGTAAGCTTATGAAACGAAGATTTATTATAAAACTTATTTACTTAATGTATTTTGTTTTCACGTTCACGCTTTATCCCGCTTAGTCGCGGGTTAAGCAAAATAAACTTACTGTTACTGTTAAAATTCAATGAAATATGTATAGAAAATAAATAAAAAAATGTGTTTTTATGGATATTTTAAGAACGTAAAACCTGTAGGGCAAAAGTGGGGAAACTCAACGCCACGATTCATCTACAATAACGAGGAAATGATGGTAATTTTAAAATAATCACTCCCCTGAGGATAGAACTCTAAGGTCACAAGTTGTACCACTGAGCCAAAACTATCTCTACTAGAAGAAATATGCAAAAAACAACGATACTCCATGCATGCATTGCATTCATTAATCATTAAAAACCAGTATTATGGGTTATGCTCCAAAAATCACCAACAAAAGAGAAAACTCTGATTTTATATTCACTTTTGTTTATTATACTTTAAAATGTAAATTATAATATGTAATATATTTAAATTAATTATTTGCTAAATATTGTTTTTATGTAAATATCAATTATAATGTTATAATAAGCAGATATGAAAGTAAATTGTAAAAACTTTTTATGAAAATAAAAAAAGCTGAAACTTTTCGCTTGCAATACAAATAGAATAAACCAAACCAAACATTACCAACAATAATACAATTGCGTAATTTTTCTAAACTGTGCCGTTTATACGAATGAGGCCGGAAAATAGCGACGCTAGAAATTATCGGATCTCAAAACTTTTTTGTGGAAAAAGTTTTTATACAAAAATAAATTGTATAATAACTTAATGTCTAATCGACCTTCTATATAAAATACCTAAAGAATTATACATTATTACATCACTCACCTTAGTCAGCGTTATACATTGTCTAAAACTACACTAAGCACTGTAAAGCACTCATGCGCACGTCTCGATGTTAACAGGTAACTGGTTTCCGATGAACTTCTCGGAGTGGTCGCCCCTCTCTTTTGTAAGGTAGCTGTTGCGTGTATGGGAGAGCGGAAAAGTGATTTCTTTTTGTGTATGTTATGTATGGATATTTATACTGTATATGAGAATATATGAGAGGACGTCGTGGCGCAGTGGTAGTGGTTCCCACTCAGAGGAATTTTTCACGTTCTGGCAGAAATAAAAGGTTTTAAAAACATTAGTGATACGTGGGGAATAGAGTGTTTTTTACTTACACTGGGTTCCCTGTTCACATCCTTTTCTCTCATTGTATACATTCATTTTACCTTTAAAAATAATTTTTATTATTTTTTAAATTAAAATAAAAGTAGCTCTCTCCATACATAAACTTAAAAAATAGCGTACTATGTTATTTTAACTATTTAGAACAACTAAGATAACCGCAATCTATACTGTTCAATTGATTTACAATGTACCTATTATTAAAGAAATACATTTTTTTACCACGGATCATCAATTTACAAAATATACTATAGCGATACCTGATAATATACTATAGCGATATTCTATAAATTTAAGTTGCAAACTTAAATTTATAGAATTATACCGAAACGACTTGACATTGTCTATATTTAATTGTAACTGTACTCCTTTTCTTAAAAAGCTTTATCGCGTTACCAGAGCTGCGAAATAAAAATAATTTCCCAGAAAGGGGATCGAACACACAACCATCGCGCCTATAGCCGTACACTGTGCCGTTGCGCCACGATCGTCTCATGTAAGATTGTTTGATTTCATATTTTAAAATATAATTCTACAACCGCCTCCGCTTATGCTAAAAGTCTTAGTTCATAGTAAAACTGGAGTTATGGCGATGTTTAAACGACATAAGCCTTTGGCACCGGTTGTTTACAGTCAACCACCCTGTAACTTTCTCGTTCGCCATTGAACCTCTAAAACAATGGTCTACTAGTCTAGACAGTTTTCACAATTTCTATATACATATTACCTATTATGTATGTATGGTCCGTTTACATATGCTAATAAAATTAAATTTAAATATATAATATAATTATAATTCATAATTATTTTCATAAAAAATCATCTACTTAATGAAATTAGGAAAGTGCCTGACTGCAAAAGTAGTCATATGTTCCATTTCACACGGGGAAGTATTTTTTTTTCCACCTTCACGCTGTAACCCGCACACAGCAGGGTAGGCTGAGGGAACCTAGTGTTAAGCCACTCTGTTTGCCGGGGAACGGGAAATACTTATATTTATAAAAATTACATCTTTCGCTATACAA
Organism: Heliconius erato x Heliconius himera; assembly: GCA_013421005.1. Lineage (NCBI taxonomy): Eukaryota > Metazoa > Arthropoda > Insecta > Lepidoptera > Nymphalidae > Heliconius > Heliconius erato x Heliconius himera. Next base: position 65,566 of record JAATLQ010035085.1, on the reverse strand, counting down.
AAAACATTGTCATCTCTAGTTTCCACCTAATTTTATAGAAGTTGCGTGTTGAAAGACGAAAGAATCCTGAGTAAGAGACAGCGATATCCTATTTCGATAATTATGCATGGTATTTATGGAATGCAGCAATCGTCATTATAATTTTAAATAACTATAATTTTAAGTTGCGTCTCCAAATGGACGGTAGCTGGAAAACGGCTAACATTTTGAATAGTGTGTGTATTAGAGAGAACTTTACATCCTTGGTTAAATCATTTGTAAATCTTATTACATTAAGCAGAATACGGTATTTATCTAGAGTAGGAATTAGTGTTACGCTCTGTTAGGTAACCATTTTAAAATCGGTCCACTGCTATCGGTTTTATCTGCTCCTTCGTGATCTACCAATTATTAGACAAAACACAGTCTTATTACACGAACTTATAGTACAAAATCATACAAATTTCGATTCAAGAGAACAATTCAAAGCTTTGTTTTCCATTTTTAAGAATGAAACGTGAATTTCGGTGTGAGAGACCAAGTACTTTTTTTTGTGTGTATCCGTTTTTACGTTTCAATTTGGCGTCGATTACGTTTCGAAAGTACTTTAGTATTTTATTCGCTTCGTTGGACCTTCGAATTGATGAATCAGATATTACCTACTACTATGTCGATTATATTTCAACATAGCGACGGAAATCGACTGTCTTGTGGCTATTTGGCAAATATGTATTATGTAGTAATGTGTATTACTATAAAATAAATCAGCTTCACGCTGTATCCCGCACATAGCAGGGTAGGCAGAGGGAACCTAGTGTTAAGACACTCCGTTCCCCACTTTCTGCCGAATTCTGGAGGCATTACGTGTTGAGTGACAGAACTCAACGCCGCGCTTAACCTCGACACTAGAGCGAAGAAATGGAAATATACATTTAAGTAAATATTTCATCTCCTCGATCGAACCCACAACCAGTCGGTTTTACACTTGCACTTCGTGCCGCTGCGCCACGACTGGTTTAAATTAACGTATGTATTACTAGTAATATACATATTAAGGTGCAAGTTAAACGCAATGGTTGTAAGTAGTGGGTTTGATCTCCATCTATGGGGAAAGGTGTTATTTAAATTATTTTCATTTTTCCATCTTATACGGCAAAGTACGATGTTGAGTTCCGCCACTTAACTCGCAATGCCTTTAAAATTGTGCTGAAAGTGGAGGACAGAGTTTCTGACACTAGGTCCCCTCTATCTACTATCGTGAAATATATAAATACTGATAAAATGTAAGCTGCTATTGAAAATTTTTTTTATATAAATAAATAGATTTTCTCAGATGGTGTTTTCAAAATATATCTCCTTATAATACTCAAAAAATAATACACAATCTTACTTTAAGATACATTTAATGGTTTTTGTAAGAATTATATAATAAAGATTAAAGTTAAGTTTTGAAAAAAAAAATGGTATATACGTTATAAAAGATATAAATGAAGTGAGAAAAATAAATATGATAGGTATTTAGTATATTACAAGTACACATGTATCAAATAAATTACTGTACGAGATATTTCTATAATGTAAAAAAAGGTTTTATTAATTATCATTTACATTATATATATTATAATAATATTATATTTATAAAATAGTATATTTTTAGTGGGGAACAGAGTGTGTTAGCACTAGGTTCCCTCTGCCTACCCTGCCGTGTGCGGAATACAGCGTGAAGCTGATTTTATAAAATAATTATACAAAATTAATAAAACAATACAATAAAAATATTTTTTTCCATGCACACATTATTCGTCTACTTAAATAATAAATAAACTGTCTCAGAGTCGACGGAACTCAACGCTATGCTTTTTTTAATAGTATAGTATTTAATGGAAGCCTCAGCTATTTCATATGGACAAGTGCGTCTTATTTACGCATTAAACGGCGTTTAATTAATTTATATTCGTATAGCTAATAAAACATAGTGACACTTACAAATTATGTCACTTTTATAAAAAATAAGTTGTGTTTTATTCCATTACTAGGATGGGTTAAATTATTCTTTTCATAATATATTTTCAATTTAAAAGTCTTTGTTAATCTATACACATATTTAAAAGATTGCGAACTGATTTTCTACATTTTCTTTGAATAATTTAGCTATTAAATCAAAAATCAAATCAAATCAACTTCACGCTGTATCCCGCACACAGCATGGCAGGCAGAGGGAACCTAGTGTTAAAACACTCCGTTCCCCACTTTCTGCCGCATTCTGGAGGCATTGCGTGTTGAGTGGCAGAACTCAACGCTGCGCTTAACCTCGATACCAGAGCGAAGAAATGGAAATATAAATTTAGCTTTTATTATCTATATTATGTGAATACTATATTAAATATATTTTAAACTAAAGATCTTTTCTATATACAATGCAATTAACCTACAGATTATATTACTCATAGAATAAAAGCACGTCAAGCTATGTTCTTAATTTTTTTTATTGGACTTAAATTAAACTTAAATTAAAAAGAAAAAATCTTAATCAATTATTATACATTAAGCATCGGCTAGTTTGACTAGAATCACATTTTTTATGGAAATTAGGAGAAATTACAACTAAACGTAGTATGAATGTTGGGTTGCCGGACAGGAGGAGTCTTGGGGCGGAGAGTGGGACCCACAGCCTACGAGGACGCGACACGATGGTACAGGAGATGCGGAGTATTGCTGAAAATATTAATTACATTTATCAATGATGAGGTCATCATCACCGTAAATTTGATAGTTGCTGCTTTGATTCCTACTTGGGGGAATTAAATATTCGGCCTCGTAAGAAGACAAAGCGTGGCGTTCAGTTTCGCTTTCAACGCGGAATATCTCTATAATTAGGGGGAAAGTAGAAACTGGAATGTCTTTTGAATAGCTTACTTCTGCCTACTCTGCTATATACGAGAGACAGCGTGAAAAAAAAACATCAAAATATATGTATATTTATATACTTCAGTAACGTAGTACAGTAACCCTTCAGTTACCTATGAATGGGTGACAGACACAGAACGCAGAAGTTTGTCGTATATATTTGCTTGCAAGCCTTGCAATCGAGGAAGCAAATAGAGAGAATTTTGTGAAATTCTTACAGCTTATTTTTACGATTAACAGCCGAAAGTAGAGAAGACGAAAATTGAAATGGTGTGGCTGGAGTCATAAAATCTCAACTCTTTTTAAATAAACTTGCAATATGTAAAAATAAATTGTGTGAAAATATTTCTTATTTCAATTTTTTTATATGAAAAATCCTTACATTCTGGCACGACGCTAACTGGTTGACCGTTATGTTTGTAGTTCCGAGGACACGTTCTTCTCTAGCGAAATCTGGTTCCCGATGGAAAGTACCTTTTAATTCAAAATTATTAACATTTTTAGTATAGTTGAGAAAACTTTTTTTTTAGTAATTATTATAGGCTTTATGAAAATAGAACTAATGTTTTTTCACTCTCTATTTACTCAATATAGACATATTGCTAAACTTAAGCTACATTAAATTCTGACAATTAAACAAAGCGGGATATTAACAACGCGAACGCTGAGAAAACATTTCCCCGAATGGGAAGCGAACCTACGAATATCTTATGTCAGATACTTCTTAAATGCACTACAATGGCATCCGTAATTTATTTAAAGTATTCTTCAACTTTAACTTTAGTTTATAAAATGAAAAATACCTTATAAAAACAAGAACTTCTTACAACTAACTTCCCGCTGTTTCCTACTGAAGCAGCGAATGTATGTGCGGATTACAGCGTGAACCTTAAAAAAAAACAAAATAGCCTACCATCAGATCTCGGCACCAAATCGGGGTTTAACTCCAAATTATCTCTCTTCGCCTTCACCAGCTTAACACAAACAGTCGTGGCGGCGATCGCGGCCGCCACCGCCACTGCGCCCGCTGCAACCTCCAGCCATCGCGTCCATGAATGTACTGGCATGTCTTCTGTTACGGCTACTGGCGTGAACAAGAAGTTTTTGCTATCGTAAAAATTCTAAACGATAAATATATACAAAAGAAGCAATTATCTTTAAACTTTAAAATAGCCTAAATATGTATAAAAGACAAAATGTATAATATGATATTTATATAATTGACTATTATTATAATTGTATTATTATCAGCTCCACTCTGTATCCCGCACACAGCAGGGTAGGCAGAGGGAACCTAGTGTTAAGACACTCCGTTCCCCACTTTCTGCCGAATTCTGGAGGCATTGCGTGTTGAGAGGCAGAACTCAACGCCGCGCTTAGCCTCGACACCAGAGCGAAGAAATGGAAATATAAATTTAAGTAAATATTTCATCTCCTCGAGTGGGGATCGAACCCACAACCAGTCGGTTTTACAGTCACACCTCGTGCCACTGCGCAACCACTGGCCTCGTCTATTATAATTGTAGTAATATATAAATGTTTATTAAGCACTATTATTGACACAATTTTGTTAAATAAATGCTGATCTCGTTGTGGTGGCTCATTTCTTAACTTTTTCACTGGATTCTTTGCTTGAGAGTTCAGAATCCATCACTATATACATAGAGTAATACCTGAAGCGCTAAGTGGTGTAATAGTTTGTAAGTGCACAGTCTTCGTTTCGCTGCGTCCCCTGGAGCTGCTCGCGTACACTCGCGCCGTCAAGTTTTTGTCATCTTCTATATCGGGCAGGTGGAAATGACCGGCGGCGTTCGACACATTTTGCAGCACTGTACCCTCGGTGTTGAGGAGCTCCAAGTGAACGATTTGTGATCTTCCTCCGTCCCAACCTAGTTATAATAAGAAAAATGTAATATATTTAATTATTTTTTTTATTTTTTTAAAGAAATAAATGCATATAAATGAAATTATAAAAATAAAGAAATGTGTGATATCAACACTGTGAATAATTCATAAATAGTTAGTTCTGTATTCGGAGAAATGTTTCGAATTAAAACGGAATACCTCTTCAGTTAGGTTTGACAAATAACTAACTGTGTTGAGTTCCAGTACCCAAAACAAGACAGGTTTTACCTAAGCGGGAAGTTGAAAATTAAATATCTTTCAGAACACACAACGAAGAAAATATAAGAAATATTTTTTCTGTAATCCCTATAAATCTTTAAATTTACCTTTCTGGCATTGAACCCGTACTGCATTCGGGTAGGATCTTAAAACTACACATTCTGGTGCATGTGGGGGTCCTCCTGGAGCGATCGTATACGAGCAGGGACGTTTCTGTTCTCCAAAAGCATTGGTAGCGCGACATAAGAGTACCCCTACATCGGAGTCGCGAGGCAGCCATGTTAGGGTGGAGGCGAATCTGTTATGATGGCCGGGTACTTTCTAGAGAATAAAAATAAAACTAAAACATCGTTGCATTTGAACATATACTGCCAGTATTGCTAATTTGAAGAGTCACAGTTGCAAAATTATTTAAATTAATTAAATAATTGGTCAAAGTTTACATATTATACGAACTTTGACAAATTAATTCAGTTATATTGTTCAGTAATTACCAATAGAAAAGATAGATTTAATTTTTTTAACTTTGCACTGGTTTTTCACCTAAAGCAGTCCATATGTTTTTTAAATTCAAATGAGAAACGCATAAGAGACAAAATAAAAAAATAATACGCTTCTCTAAATTAGTTTAGGAAGTGAACACTATTCAGATTATTTCTATATACTTCAATAAATACCTTGGAGCTAGTGTAAACAGTCCTAGAATCAGCAAAAGTCCAACTGAACTGTAGTGGATCGGGCGACGCTTCTACCACGCAAGTTACTGTTTCTGCCTCTTGTAATACAGCGCCGATAGTTTCTTCTCGGGTTGTCAGACATATTGGTCGGTCTAATAAAAAATGATATTTAAATAAGTGGAATTACTTAGAATCTCTTTCTGAATAATGTGTGTTTTATTTTTAAAAAGGTTAACCACTTCTGATTCCTAACAATATATTATTTATTTAATTGCGTGGCGCAGGGCACAAACTTGTGACTGTAAACGCAACAAGTTGTGAATTCGATTCACTCGCACTCACACTCCAGAAAATGAAATATTTATTTAAATTTATTTTTCCATTTCTTCGCTCTACTCTGCTCCGCTTCTCGTTAAGTTCCGCCACTCAACACGCAATACCTCCACAATTCAGTAGAAAATGGGGAACGGAGTGTCTTAACACTAGGTTCCTACACAGCGTGAAGTTAAAAAAAGATATTTAATTTAATTTAATTAAGTCCTTCTAGATTTACTTACATCCAACATTTAAAGTAACTTTATCTTCAAAAACCGATTTAGGTAAGTGAGAATTGTGTGCCCGACAGATTAGATCATGTTTGCTGTCTCGCAGTGAGGGCGCGAGCGTCAGCGACGACACTGTATAGTTGCCGTCGTGTAATTCCTGAAACAATATACATAAACCTAAATGCCAATCAAATAACGTTATAATATATCGTTTGTATATTTATAACTTGACAGACTGATGACGTACAGCTGAACCTAAGCAGAGTGGAGAGTTGTCCCATAATGTTTCTTGGAGAGTGTAAAAGGGAGCACTATGAGAGGATATTATTACATATATATACATTTATTATTTTCTTTATTTGTACTGTAAGTTCTCACTATAAACCAATAATTGTAGGTCCATGGGAAGTACCCTATAGGTTTGCATTATGTTAAAGCAGCAGGAGCAGAGGGGGAGCAGAGGGGGAAACGATGCAAAATCGCTTGTATAATGTTGACTTAAGTTTTTCTATGCTTCTATGCTAAGCTACTTTAGGCGTTGATATTTGATATAGTTTTCGCCTTGATACTCTCTTTCAGTATTGAAAGACGAACAGATAAGCGGAGAAAGTGATCCTGTCAGAGTTCTGTTCTATTGCGATTCCGAATTATAAAAATATATTAATATAAAAATAACGCATACATGATTTCTTTCGATATTATCCTTAAAATAAAACGACTTAGGTAACGATTTTTGTAATACTACGTTAGAATTATGAATGCTTAAATATATATAACTTACCTTATGAACACTAGGTCTCAACAATACATCCCCAAGATGCCAAGTAATAGCTGGAGGTGGAACACAACCCACCACCACGCAATCAACTACGCGTGGTTGTCCCGTTTCAAAGTCGAAATTGTTGTTCAAACGGATCTCCACACTTAGAGGAGGGACTGAAAAATAAATAAAAATAAGATATTTTAACTTAATTTAGAGTGGACTTGAAGTATTAGAAAAGCGTCATCTTAACAGAGTTAAAGAAGTTATCAGACTTCAGAAATCCGGATGCTTAAATTTCTAACAAATAATTATTGATCAATTTTATTTCGTTTAATCTAAAATGTATAATTTAAAAGATGATAGAACAATCATTTTTTTTAAATCTGACGAGTTCTTGTTCTGGGCTGTCTTTATAATCGCATCGTTCTACATTCTACGCGTAATTTAAGGTACTTACGGTACATTTTAACAACAACACTAGCACTGAGTGGTTCAGTGACATCGGCGTTCTGCGCCAAACACTCATAGTGGGCGTCCAGTTCGTCTCGCGACGCGTTGCGCACGCGCACCTCCGCGCGTAATACTCCGGAACGAACTGAGTGCGATCGTTCTATTGTTATGCTGTTGCGCCGCCAATAGAGGAGGGTATCTGGTTGGTCTGAGCCAAAAACAATGTCTTTTTTCAAATACATAAAAGCTAAAAAATACATAATGTAGTAATCCGATCTCAAAATATCCTTTGTTTTAACATGGTTTCAAGATTGCACAAAAACGTAATTTACAAATCTATATAGTTAAATTGTTATAAAAAAGTCACAGAATTTTAAAATATATTACCGTCATCAACTTCACAGATCAGTGTTAGATCAGAGCCAAGACTAAGGGGACCCACGTAGCCTCGTCTAATTTCTTCACCTGCATCGTTAAAAATTCTGGGGTTTCCTGGAGAATCTATAAATTGATTACAAATACATAATTCTATAGCAAAAATATATATTAATCTAATTAATAGTTTTGTATATATCGAACAACGAAATAATAATTGCAGTCAGTTATTCAACGCAGATTTTAGAATTTAAAGATAGGAAGCAAACATTTTCAATAGGTCAATACATCCAAACTCTTTATCTAAGCAAAAGCTTCAAACATCATCGTTGTTCGTATATTAGCTGGTATTGCGGCTTCACACCCATGGCCCAGAGGAACATATTCTAAATACCCAGAGGAACCCTGACGGTGAGTACAGTGGGTTACATAGAAACGATTTTCGAAAAGCCACATCCTTCCTTGGCAAATAAACAAAAATAATTTCTCAATTCGAGCAAATAGTTCCTGAGATTAGTGCGTTAAACTGAGCAAACTCTCCAGTTTTATATAATTGGTAAAGATATATAATGACACATCTTTTTAAGATAGAAACCCACAACCATGTGAAGTAAAATATAAAAATATATCGATTACATCACTTACCCACCAACCTAACGTCGATCACGTAGTCCAGGGAGGGCGAAGCTTGATAATGCACCCTGCATCTGTATATCCCGCTGTCCTGCTCGCTCACTCGCTTCAGGAGGAGGGAAGTATCATCGTAGCACGCCCCCGCGTCGCACGACGCGCCGAACACGCGGTCCCTATTCATGTTTCTGTGGATATACAATATTTTGGTAATTATAAACAAAATTTGTAATTGGGGCCAGTTGTGGCGTAGGGGCACAAATGTGACTGCAAACGCGATCAGTTGTGGGTCCGATCCCCACTCGAGGAAATCAAATATTTTTCTTTCCTAAGAATAGTAATAACACTTTAAAAATGTTAAAACATAAATATTTATTTAAATTTATACTTTTATTTTTTCGTTCTGGTGTCGAGGAAAAGCGCGGAGTTGAGTTCCGCGACTCAACACGAAATATTTCCAGAATTGGGCGGAAAGTGGGAGAAGCAAGTCTCTTGACATTAGGTTCTCTCTGTCGACCCTGCTGTGCGCGGGATACAACGTGGAGCATTTTTTTTTATAACATAAACAGTATTAATTTTTATGTAGATGGATTTGAATCCACACTATTTGGATACCACTTAAGTATTTCAGAATCTAGACAATTAAGCTATCTATTTTTAAATTGAATATGCCGAATTCTTAAATAAGATTATAAAACTTTCTTTATTTATTTATTTGAATTTAAACGAAAATAAAATATTATGTTGTATTTGTTATTTAAGCTTTATTACGAATAATTACTATTAAAATAGGTTTTTGCGAAGTGGCGGTAAAACTATGTTAATCCACTTCTAGTCTAGATCCAAGTATTAAGGAAAAGTGAAGAGTTGACGGAAGTGTGTAATATGTAGGTAATAAGTTTAATGGGATTAGCTGTTGCTATCTTATAATTTATTAAGCCCAGGTATATTATTGATTTATTGATATATTGTATTTATTTGTATTTTATTTTTATACCTCCATTCTAAATTTGAGAAAGCCAAGTTATATTTAATATTCATAGGAAATTACAAAGAAAATTTCTCGGTTGACATCCGAGAACTCAGTCCATAACACTAAGGAAGCTTACGTAAAAAGCGAGAGAGGATGTAAGAAGAAGTTGATGACAGTAAACTAGGAGAAAACGTATGCAAGAACTGTACTGGTTGGCCACTCTGACACTCACTTACTATAAGAGATAAGATGTGGAGCTTAAACTAAGACTAAAAGAAAATATTCCTAGAATGGGAATCGAACTTACAACTATATTGCGTTTACTGCCAGACAAGCCAACTGGGTCACAATATCTTCTGATTCTTTTATATAAAACAAAAAAAAATAATTTATTACTGAGGCCAGTTGTGGCGAAAGGCACACGCAACTGTAAACGTGGCACGTTGTGAGTTCGATGCCCACTTGAGGAAATCAAATATTTAATATTTTTATTTTCTCCTATTATCTTTTTGAGTTGTGTTATTCGACACGCTATGCCTTCAGAATTCGGCAGAAAGTTGGGGACGGAAGTATCTGGTCACTAGATTCTTTCTTATCAGCCTTCCCTGGTATGTGCTGGATCCAGCATAAAAAAAGAAAAGAAATGAGAATACTTACCGCCTTTCGCTTTCCTCATTAGGGAACCTATACAAAAAGTCTCTGTCATTCTTCAACCATAAAACGTATGAGTCTGGGCCGTCCAGGAACACCTTGCCTTGACCACACGGAAGACGTGCATCACGTCCTCGCACGGCGCGGAGAACCACTACTTCTGTATATAAAATATAACATACAATATAAAATGTTTTAATATCACTCGTTTGGTAAAACAACGACGTAATTCTATTTAAAAAAACTTGTAAATATGTCCCGGCGTGGAGTTCCGTCACTCAACACCGAATGCCTCGAAAAAATCGGCGGAAAAGGAGGAACGGAGTGTCTTAACACTAGGCTCTCTGTCTACCCTCTATATAAGGGATATAGAGGGTAGACAGAGGCGTGAAGCTAACTTAGACTTACTTTAGAACGAAAGATATATGACGTATACATAAATATTAAAAATGACTAATTTGAACAAGTATCGTTTTTATGACTCATATAGTAGTTAGTGTTAACTGTACTAGTTTATGTCGCTTCAAAGATTTTTTCATGGATAATTGATGACTCACAAAACGTGGAAGTATATTGTTTTATGTATTATCAATAATTTTGACAAACAAACATATCAAATAATAAGAATTTTCTAATAAGCATTATAGATATCACAAATTCTTGGAATTTTCTTAGTAATTTTGAATTGATATTAAATAAAATTAAGATGACTTTACTTACATATAACTTAGCCTCCTATAATTGACAATAAAATAAAAATAATTTCGTAGTTTATATTAAATATATTTGTTTTGTGAAACCAAAACATATATATTTCCCCTTATTATGTAATTTGTGAACTAACCTGTTAAACCACATCTAAAAACACTCATAATAATATAGTAAATTCAAACATACCTGAGTCTAAAGCAACAACGTTCCGATAGAGGCATACGCAGAGCAGAACTCCGTAATACATTGTAAAAGAAGCTGCAAAGAAAATAATAAGACTATTTTAATTTTTCTAGAAAAGAAATTACTGCTACAATAGTATTTGAACCTAAGAGTAAAGCCGTTCTGGCACAGTGTAAAAGCGACATTTACGGGTTCGATTCTCACTCGGAAGGTGAATTATTATTTTCATTCCTCGCCCTGATACGGAAAGGCGGAAAGTGAGGAACGGAGTGTCTTAACATTATTATTACCTTCAACAAAAGAAAAAAGAAACTTAAGTACAAAGCTACGACATGTAACAAAATAAAAATCACGCAATTTTTTTTTTTGAATAACCCATTAATTTAAAAAGTCAACACTGTCAGCCCTGCAGGAAGCTACCAATATATTTTTGTTATCTTCAAGCATCAAGCACATAAAGAGGGGTAGGAAGATATGATCTGGCAATACATCACTTTATTAGCCACTTTTTATCCGTTTCAGACACATTGCATGTTAACTAACGGAACTCAACGCCGCATATTACTACTCCAGATATATATTTTTTAAATTCTCTCAAATGGAAATCGAACCTACAACGTTCTCTTCGGAAAGTATGCCACGATACTGCCAAACCAATAATGCATAAAATTAAGATTGAGTCATAATAAAAGAAATGAACTAGCTCAATCAACCCTATCTACATATTAAATACCAACATAAGTTGATCTTTCGTTCGCAATGCTTTCTTTTTAATCTAATCCCTCGGTTTAAGCGATAAGGGGGCAAAGGGGTCAAGTTAGGTTAGAAATAAGGAAGTGCATTCATACACGCAACCACCCTCAATTTGGGGGTGAGTCATGTATACTATTGTCGTAAACCGGGCCTATTTATAGTAAACACGGTTTGTAAGTCTTTTAATAGAATTAGCATTGATATGTTAGTTTTGGAGTTTTTTTTGGATAAAGTTAAAGTTTTGGTGCTTGTGCCTTGATGTAGGGATTTCGCATAGCTTTTAATAGTTTTTATAGTATAATATAAATTTATTTGACTTTAATAATGTTTTAAAATATATATATAATGATTTTTTTTTTTAATCTTAATCGATACAAAAATAAGAAAAGAAAAGAAATTTTACTCCTAAAGTGGTACCTACATAATTATATCTTCATCTATACTAATAATAGTTTAGCAATATTCCAATTATATAATATTTTATACAAACATTATTTTGGTAAAGGAGATCAATTACAAGTGAAATGAATTTATCTGAAACCAGAATTTCTTGCATTTTGCAAAATAATTACAATTTTTTATTTTTTTATCAATGAAATAAAATTTTAAAAAATTGTAAAATTTTGTAAACGAACTAAGTAACTCTTAACTATTTATATTTATCATAATACAACCATTATTTTAATGTTTTTTATTATTTGTTACTTTCATATAATATAATAAATTACATTTAATCAAATTAATTACAATATTTTTTAAATTTATTTTGTGGAGAATAAAAAAAAATATGAAAAATAAATGAGCGTGATTTTGGAGTGCCTACTGCAAATAACAATAAAATCAATGGATTAAATGGATAAGAAAAATATTTGGCAGTGTTGAGTTTCGCAACTTAATGCACAATGTCTTAACACTAGTTACCCAGGTTATCTCTGTCACCTTGCTAAGTGTGGGATACAGTATGAAGCTAAAAACAGTGTTGCTACACTATCCTCTATAATATTTATTAATATTTATTATTGTTATTATTTATCAAACAATGCAAATTAAAAGTATCTACCATAGGGCATACATACCAGCATATAATATTTTTATTTAATAAATTTAAAAAAAGCTTATTAAATAAATGAGCTTCACGCTGTATTCCGCACACT
>JAATLQ010035085.1:0-52591 GCA_013421005.1 Heliconius erato x Heliconius himera | reverse complement strand
ATAATATTTATTAATATTTATTATTGTTATTATTTATCAAACAATGCAAATTAAAAGTATCTACCATAGGGCATACATACCAGCATATAATATTTTTATTTAATAAATTTAAAAAAAGCTTATTAAATAAATGAGCTTCACGCTGTATTCCGCACACTGCAGGGTAGGCAGAGGGAACCTAGTGTTAAGACACTCCGTTCCCCACTTTCTGCCGAATTCTGGAGGCATTGCGTGTTGAGTGGCAGAACTCAACGCCGAGCATAACCTCAACACCATAGCGAAGAAATGGAAATATAAATTTAAGTAAATATTTCATCTCTTCGAGTGGAGATCGAACTCACAACCAGTCGGTTGTACAGTCACACATTGTGCCGCTGTGCCACGACTGGCCACAACAAAATTTATTATTTTAATAATAAAAATAAATGAACAGGTAATAACAAATATTAATGCGACTGATTTTAAATTCCAATTAACTTTTTGAAACTGAATTACACTTTACGTGTTGATTTACAAAATATTTGCGTTTAGTGCCACTTCTAAATTTTATTAAAATTAAGCATAAATAAAGTTAAATAAAATATTTAAAAAAAAACATAACACAAAAAATCGCAATGCAAAAAAAAATTATTGAAACACCCACATAAATCTTGTCAAAACGAAAACAAAAATATAAAATATTTTATTTTTATTATATTTTAATAATAAAATATTAAATAATAATTTCACAAAATATTTATAAAATATATAAGTATATTTAATCGATCTTACCTCGTAACATAGTGTAAGTTGTACCGTATGTATGTACTATCACAGACCGCGTGTGTCGCGCTCTAAAACTTTATTTCAAATAAACTTTCCACCTCCACCCATTAACGCCAGGTATCGTGCTTTTCAACTAGGACCAGTATGGAAGGGGATTTTTTAATTTTTGTTCCTAATATATATCAGCTTCACGCTGTATCCCGCACACAGTAGGGTAGGCTGAGGGAACCTAGTGTTTTTTTTTATAATTAAGTTGTTATGCGCCACAGACTTTTGTTGTCCGTGCCTTTTTTATACTTAATTGATTATTAAAACTGTTGTTTTTTCTTTTTAAAATGAGAATAATATCTTGCTATCTTGAATGGTCTGCAGTTCCTTTTTTCAAATCCGAGTTTGTGGCCGTTGATTATGTTGATCACGGTGCAGTTAGTTGATTTCGTAATATTTCTATTGCCTCCTCATCTCTATAGGAAATAGCCATTTCTATATATTTATAGATCTGAAGATTGATGTTGAAAATAATTTTTTGTATATTCATTGAGGGAATAATAATTTTATTTGCATAAGAACATTTTCACGTTCACATAGTGAACTATAAAAATTTCAACAACCTTCAAATAATGATTTCATTTCTCTATTATAAATATTTTCGAAATAAACATCCTATCCATACTTAGTTACCCACGCATGCTTGGTACCCTGTTTACAAATTAAAAGGACGTCCATTCTTATTTTTACTCTCGTCATAATCATAATAATTATAAAGTTCATTTTATAGTGACAAAACCTTCTCTTTGGTCTTTTTGCAGCTTTTAAACATGTTTGATATGATCCAGCCATATAGAAAGACCTCGGTTAAGTAAGAAAATATATAAAGTCTATAGGTCATCCTAATATGGTTCCTGGATCTAAGTACAAGGGTGTTTTCTTGTTCCCCTATAGCGCATATCGCCAGTTCGTTAAAACCCTTTTCATGAAGTGTGCATTCGAGCAATTACAATTAGGAGGCCTTGTCAGACTGCTTTTTATATGTTTCTCGGAGCTTAAATCCGTAATTTTGATAAAGAGATTTCTGTTTTTTTTTAAATATTTGTAAATATATTGTGAATGTAAAATAATCATAAAATAATGAAATATTTTAGTTTTTGTTAGAAAGACCTCTTTAAGTATTGGTCATTGAATTCAGATATCTATGGTATTCCTTTCCAAAGTCTACTTATATAATATCGTGTACACTCATTTTGAAATAATGGGTGTTAAAAACATAAATTGAAATTATATATCCACGGTTTTACGCTTCACGATGTTTCCCGCACAATGCAGGGTAGGCAAAAGGAACATGTCAAGACACTACCCTCCCCACAAATTTCCTGAACATTTAATCTTGAGAACTCAGGAGAAACTCAACGCCAAACTTTGTCTTGTTACGAGAGCGGGCAAATGAAGATAATCCGTTCAAACGAGTGGAATTCGTAATACCCACTATGGACATGGGAGCATCGAGAGACATTTTCCAAGGATTAGGTTTGAAGAAATCTATTCGTATTAAGGTTTTTTTATGATTCCTTCAGGGTACTTTATTTTTTTTATTAAAATTTCTGGGCTGGCCACAATTCTATTCTGGAGTGGGCACGAACCACCTAGCCCCCAATACTCATACGCACAATATACGCGATACCTAATACCTACAGAGTATCACAATATAGCAATAGTTATAGAATATTGACCTTCATATTCCTATTATAAACTTTTTCTTAAAAGCTTTTCGCCTAAATCGTTTACAAATGGCACTATCAAAAAAAACAGTCAAGAACTCTACAAGCGTGGCTATTAGCGTGCAATTCTGAAGGGTCATATTATATAGCCGGTTCAATTCCCGGCGAACATATGTAGGTACTTTTGATTTCTACGGAACCCTTTTTGTAAGAAACATAATAAACTGAAGTGATCGCTTTGACGGTTGAAATCGGAGAACGTGCCTTAGTAAAGAACTCGGTGACGGGTGGGTTTAATCACGATTAAGTTGTTTTGTTTGCAAATATGCTATGTTTTATTATGTTGTTGGGTGAAACGGAAGTATTGAGACGTTGAGCTGGTATGGTTATGGGTTCGAATATGGATTTGGGTGATTTTGTTTTTGAAAATTTGGTTGGGTTTATGTTGCTCTGAGCGTAGTGATGTATCACTGGAGTTTATGGGTATACCGTAAAATGCGGTAGATTAGTATTTTATTAGGCATGTTGAATGGATATATTTTTTAAATATTATAAGTTTAATAATACGAAGTCAAACCTAGTAAGTATGGGCATAAACAAAGGCACTCTACGTCGTAGATCCACGCCTCTTCTACTAGTCTAGTCTAGTATAGTTAAGATACTTAGTTTTCCACTTGGGGAAACAAACATTTTAATATAAAAACATTCCCACCAGTATATTCGAATCTACTGCGTCCATGCGCCACGACGACCTCAGTTAATTATTTACAACATACTATCACATAAAACTAAGAAATCCTAGATCCAACCCTCCAATACTAACTTACACCAAAAATTTGCTAGTTTCTATAAACAAAAATTCAAAATATTTTCTTTCTTGTTTCATTAACAAAATTAATAGAATTATTATGATCGTAAACCACGTACAATGTTCGAAGAACTATTTGCCGTAAGGGGTGCCGTGTCGGTAGGGGTAGTTTAGTGACTCATACGTGAATCATTCGGCTAGAACGCTTTGATTATATTTAGCACGTTTGATTAGCATACGGTGTTTTACTATGAGTGTTTCATAGTATCTGGATCTTTACTTGGACTACTATAGTACTATAGTTTTCATTCAAAAAATAATTTTCATTTTATATTTGTGAAAAAATTATAATAACATACTTCTAAATAATTTTAATAAATAAAGCTTTTTTTAAATGCAAATGCAATATATTATAGAGAAGATAAATATCTTCTCTATAATATATTCTTCTAACAATATCGTAATTTTTTTTTATGGAAAAAACAAGACAAACGAGCGTTCGGATCACCTGATGGTAAGTGATCATCGCCGTCCACGACCTCGTGCAACACCAGAGGAGCTACAGGTGCGTTGCCGGCCTTTAAAGCCTTTAAGGCGTTTTTGAAGGTATCCCATGTCATATCGACCTGAAAACGCTGCTGCGTGTAGGCCATTCCACTGTTCCGTGGCGCGTGGAAGGAAGTTCCTACGAAACCACACAGTAGTGGAGTGTAACGTATCCAGGTAAGGCAAGCTTGTGATGTACCGTGCGGTTAGAAAATTCGAAACTGGTCGGAGTCTGCACAAAGTCAAAGTCAAATAATTTTATTCAAAATAAGAAGTTACATGCTTCATTTTTTGAACGTCAAATAATTTACCACCAGTTCACTAAAATTAATGCCTCAGACCTGAGAAGAACCGGCGCAAGAAACTCAGCGGGACTTATTTTTTTAAAATCAATTATACAAAATCACATTTCAACGTTTCTGACAATGATACTTTTAAATAGACTGGAGCGAGCATTTCATTCCCAAGGCGTGTTATCATTTATATAATTATTAATTTGGTAATAACCTTTAACACACAAACGTCTTTTCACAACTCTTTTAAATTGTGATATAGAACATGGAAGATACATAAGGAAAAATATTTAAAAGGTGTAGATGCCTAACACACAAATTATTTAAAAAATAAAGTCTGCTTGTCAGGTTTACCTGTGCGATTGCGCACGCTAATCCAAGGAATGGCTAAACCGATTAAAAGGCGAATTTCATTATTGTATTTTGGAAAACTTAACATTTTGTGTTTATTTATAAATACAAAATCTATATTTAAATAAAGTAATAAGTTCTTTGATTTTCACGATTATTACACATTTTAAATAAAACTATTTTAACCGGATTAATCGCGTATATTTTGTATGTTTATACATTTTTGGAAACCCGACGTTTCGAACACTTTGCAGTAGTCCGTTGTCACGGGTAGACCTTAATCATTCACGTCACACGTCCAAGACCCGTGACCACGGACTACTGCAAAGTGTTCGAAACGTCGGGTTTCCAAAAATGTATAAACATACAAAATATACGCGATTAATCCGGTTAAAATAGTTTTATTTAAAATAAAGTATTTAAATTGCTGTAAAATAATTGTTTAAAAAATTCTTTCTGTTTTACAGTAAAAGTTGGATCGGATAAATAAAAAAACATATTATACCACAAAACATTTTATTTCATAAAAGAAAAGGATTTAAAACAAAACTCTTCAAGCAACAAATAATAATATATTATCGCGTAAGAAAATGCATCTAATAGGCTCTAGCCCATATATTTTAAAAGTAACTAGTAATTTAGTCCCGAGAGCTCGACGGACCAATCACAAAATACATTCAAACGTTTAAAGCAATACATACAATACATATATAATAAATAGATTTTACATGAAAAATTCAAGTTACTCGCATTGACTCCTAGAAATGAAATCACATATTATAATATTTATTTTACTCTTATACATATACATACATACATACATTAAAAATTCTAACAGCGCTCTCGACGCCGTTCATATTCGTAAGTCAGATGTTTTTTTTTTTTTTATCAGAAGAGAAAATCTATGCATTCTTAAACAAATGCAAACTTTGACGTTCGATCGGAGACATCGCGCCTCCAATAAAATTCTATAAAAATAAAACTGAAAGACGCAACCCGACGCCGTATTATTACTCAAACGGTCAACAATGACCGTCAGATTAAATAAAAATCACTTAATTATATTATGAACGATATTATATATTCATTTAGTAATGGGACACAAATCACGTATTTTTTATTAGTTTGATTAAAAAAAACAGTATTACAGTAGGTATTTACATACTTTATAAAATATAAAATTTTAACTTTTTTTTTAATTCAATACAAAAAACAAGAATGCAATGGAATAATACAAATATGTTATAAAAAAAGACAATAAAAAAACATAAAACTAGAAACAAAAAAAAAATAAAAAAAATCATTGTGTCCTCAAAACATACGTGAGCGTATTGCCAACATAGACTATTCTAATAATAAATAAACTAATCACAAGTTTATATAAATAATATTATTATAATGATAATGATTTACGACTCGATCTAGATCTCTCGGATACTCGATGTACATTTGGTTATAAATTAGCATATTTATTTTTTACCAAACAATAAATAAAACTTGACACGTCGCCGCCATCTTGGACGTGTGACGTGAATGATTAAGGTCTTTAAACAGACCATGTCATAAATACAAAATTAACTTTTCCTAGGAAAAAAAATGGACCAAAACAAATTTGGTATGAACTATACAATATCATTTGCTCGCAGGAAGCCACGTGTTAGATATTTATATGTATATATATATCAAAGCGTCTATTACTGCTCCATGTTGAGATGGACGCGCGTTACATTATTTGGAAATGAAAATATCCTATTTTAGTTAACTTTTGTATACATTTGGGTTATATCGCTAATCCAATCGAACAAAGACTATTCCGTGGTTCCAATGAAGTAGTTGTCGAAGAAATTAAATTATGTTCAATTGCGCACAATGCTTTGAACGCTTACAGGGTCAGAGGATAGTTTCCACAATAAAAATCTTTCATTAATTACATTTCATATAAGAAATAAATTAAGATAAAATATATATAATTTGGAAATTCATAGGAATAATTACCCAATTTTTTATATTGTAGATATTTTTTCATCAGAATAAGTGAAAAATATCAGGTATTCTATTTTGGCTTAATTGGATTAGCGATGTATTATAATAAGATATAGCTTTTATAGTCGAATTCATTAAACGCTTATAGTGAAGAACATTTTCAAGGTAACAATAATAAATTGTCAACTGTCATTTTACACAAATGTATATGTAGATAAAAAATATGTAAAAATTTTCGAAATAAAAATACTAAAACAATATATGAATAAATTTTAAAATTATAAATAAGAAATATATAAAGAAAATGTCTAAAAAATTCTCGTAATACATTGTTGAATTTAAACATTGTTTTCTATAGGTACATATGTACATACATAATTTGTGGAAGTTGATTCAGTATTTTTATTTCGATAATAATTATGCGGATTAAAGTGTTATTGCACGTATATTATTAATAATTGCACAAAATATTATTTCATTTTACACTTCGTATAGTCGCTGTGACTATTAGAAAAAAAGGACTCGTTGAGATCACAATAAAAGATGTTAACAACACACAACTAGTTTTCTCGAAAAAACAAATATTAATAAGAAAAAAATAAAGCAAAAAGAAACCGCGTTCACATTAAAATTAAACAATATAAAAAAATAACTCTATATTCTATCAAAATAATAAAAGTAAGTTGTTTTATGTATTATTTACAATCGGCGTAGAGTTGTATCTCTCAGCTGTATGTATTTTACACACTTACATAATTTATACATTTTTCTTCTATATATATATAGAGAAATACATACATGTATATCACCAGCCTTAGATATCGCCCACCATTATATACCAAAAATATATAAACATTCTAGAATCATTAACACGACCGAAGCGTTGATCGTTGAAACTGCTTACATAAACTAAGTTAACAGTAGTTAGAGCGTTCCTAAATATCTCTTAAATACCCAGTGATAAGTTTTCTTTTTAAATTTAATAAAACAAACAATTTTTAATGAAAGACAAAGATACAGACTATAAATTCTGGTGTACCAATCGTCCACTCGCCCACAGATTAAAAATTATAGTAATGATAAAATAATTAATTAATTTTACAAACACATTAGAATATTAAACACTTGCATAATTGTTTAACACAAGATGATATTTGAATATCACTTTTTATTCTTACATCAACAATGAATTATGTTCACTATAATAAAAAAAAATAGAACTCACTCGGGTGTGTATTAGACTACTAGCGTACAAACCGATATATGTTAACATTAAAAAAATCTATACAATATATGATCTACATAGATCAAAATTATAGCGTAAATATAAAATAATGCAAAAAATTACACGTTTTAATGAATATGTTTATATGACATTTAGTTTAGTAGTCGTTTTACATATTGGGCATTAGTCAGTTGGTATACTGAAATACATAGTCTATGACACTGTTGAACTACTTACCGTGAACGTAGGACAAAAACGGGTTTAATTAAATCTACTGAGCAATGGCTGCAAACGTTTTTCGTAGTATAAAATATTAAATTTACTTTTAAAGAAATTTTGTTGACTTCGATCTCCAAGTTAAATTATATTATTGAAGTTATTTATTGCTGTATTTAAATTTATTACCAATAACCGTTTTTATTCTACGTCCACAATTCGCTATCTCCTAACATTTAGCAATATAGCAATTTACTTATATATTCATCTAATTCTAATCTATACTTCCATAGATTGCTACGAATACATAAAATACATAAAATATATCTCTCAGAATACTATCACATTAATACAACTAACATTAATTAAGTGAATGCATCCTCATCAAAATTGTTTTGAAAATCATCAAATAAAACACGGTAGAAATAAAGTAGTAAGAGGTTTTTTTTAGAATTTAATTTTTCAATATCACTATAATAGGTTTTGAAAACGGATTTTTTTAAGGGAAAACTATTTATTGGCATTTTTGTCTTGTTAAATTCAAAATTCCTTAGCAATACATGGAAAGTAAGCGATCAAAAATAACAATTCTGTATAAAACATAATATGTTATATAACTAAAATTGATAAGCAAAAAATATTTATAATATAATATATAAAAAAATGAGTAAACAAAGCAACTATGTAAGAAAGTTAACCAAACAACCAATATTACAAACATTGAAAAAAAAACATAAATATTAACAAATAATATTTTCAATGACAAAGAAAACATAATAATTCGCATGAAATTATCTGAATTATTAATAAGTCAGATAAATATTGTAATTTAACTACAAATCTTTAAGTTTTCGGGATTGTTAAGTAAAAATAACGTATTTTATTATGGAGAGAATATGATCTGTATATAGTAATTATTATTATTATTATTGTTAAATTGAAGTGTTTCTTAGGCCGATACCTATTAACGCTATACTACTCTAAGGGCAGTTATACACACGAGGTCTCTATACTTTATTCACAGTCTGTCATTTTTTTTATAAATTTTCTACACATATTAAATATATTAAATTACTGAACGCTATTATGATTTCACGAAGAAAGTAAAATATTATAAAATAAATATATATATATATATATATATATATATATATATATATATATATATATATATATATATATATATATATATATATATACACCAAAGGGACGGCGAGTCCTCAATTAAGTCCACATTAAGTCATGTATCGTCCAGTAGGAAAACAAAAAACAAAATGGCGTCGAATGATTGAATTCAAGAAAAGTAATAGTAAAACGAATTCTCTATTTATAAATAATTTCTGAGACAATTTAGTTCACGCAAAATGAGTATTAGTTTCGTCTCATTTCAAAGAACAGTCATATATTGGACGGCAAGACTAACTAAACGCATCGTTCCTTATAATACGATTTTATTAAGTGTTTTCGAATGACAACTACTTTCAAAATATGTTTTTTTTTGGTGCAACAATGACGTTACTGCATTTTTTTTTAAATAATCTATATATGTCAATGAATGCGGAGGGACTATTTACATACTTTGATTGCATCTCCTGAAATATTTCAAAAAGTGCAAATACGTCATTGTTGCACCAAATGTGAGATAACACAAAACCTCGACTTTTCGCGTTTAAACTATTCAATTTCACATAAACTAAGAGGAACTAATGAAATTTAAAAGTCTTGTATTTTTTATTTTAGATATCGATACAAAAAATTGTATAAACGAAATTTACGTTATATTATATTATAATATAATAAGAATAATATTTTAGTACCTTTTGTTTTCGAAGTACAATTTTTTTTAATAAATTTAAAGAGACGATTAGTTAAGTCAAAGAAGATATAGAGATATCTTTGGAGATATTAAAAATTAAGGCCATTTTCTAAGTTAATTATGAATATTTATGTATATACTATATATTTATATAGCTGTTTTGTCAACAATTAGTTGTCTACAGAATTATTTCATATTTCAGAACGCTATACTTATACTACTATAGTCTTGTTTTTTCCCTTTTTTTCTATAGTATATAGCTAAATATGAGTTTAAATTGTAAAATAAAAAAAAATATATTTAATATAATAAATTTGTTTATTCAAAACAGCAATATAAATATAATAATTAAAACGAAAATTAATATATATTTGCATCTACTCTGGTTATTATAAATATTCACAGTGCGATCGTATCTAAGTTAGTACAGGTTGTAACTTTATTTAGTTATTTCTATGTAATTAAGGCAGAAATTCGAACCCCTTTCAACCTACGTTATCACAATGTCATATTTAGTACACTACATAGAAGTTTACGCGTCATTCGTATGAAAATATGGGTGATAGAAAATAGGTTGAATATAAAATATTTTGTTTTTTAGCTTTCCGTTGTATCCCGCACATATAGGTAACTTGGGAACCTAGTGTTTAGACACTCCGTTCCCCACTTTCCGCCAAAGGAGGACTTTCTGGAAGAATTACTTGTTAAGTGGCAGAAGTCAACGCCGCGCCTTGCCTCGTTACCAGAGCGAGGAAATAAAAACATTTCAAAATATTTCATTCCCCTGAGCGAGAAATAAACCCATAACCGTCGCGTTTACAATCGCACGATTGCGCGCCTGTGCCACGACGACCTCCGAATATAGAAACGATACTAGTAATTTCATATAATAATAAACAGAAAAATAAATTTTGTGATATCAAATTATGTATGTGAAAATGTTTAAAAATAACATTTTCACATACATAATTTGAATATAAAAAAAATCTAAGAAATATTTAATATTTCCTATCACCCTATATACATACACGTATACTATTACGTAAAAAAAAACATCACGGTTACAGTTTAACTAAACGATGTAATAGTTTTTTTTTGGCAAATTCTATTTAATAGTGAGCAATGATACTAAATTTCCAATACTATTTATTAATTATTGTTAGGAAAAATTAAGATATTATAAATTGTGAATAATTTGTGTTTGTTAATGGAAGTACAAAATTATGAAGCTCTTCGACTACACTCAGTCATAAACTGTTTAGTCTTTTAGTGGAAGATATATTAATAATATTTTGGCATATGTGATGACACGATGTATACAAGCTACAGCTATCGTTCTTTGGATACATTTTGAAAATTTTAATATTAAATATATATTTAAATATGAAGTAAGCTTTTATTATTTATTATCTTGTTCATTTTATAAAAAAACCCCTAAATTATCTTTCTATATTCATCTTTTTATATTTATTAATGCAATGGCTGATCGATTACTGTTTCTGTAAACAATTTAAGCTAAAATTGACCAAAAATGGCTGTATAATAAAAATTTTAATGTCTAAATTAGTTATAAATAGCGCAAAAACAACTACCCTGATTGTACAAAGCTTGCCAACATAAAATACGTAAGACAATTATATACATAAATATATATAATATGTAATATACATACTTTTTTGCCTCACATTGTATCAGGGTAGGCCAAGCGAACCTCGCGAACCAATTCGAGACATCGGGTTGGAATTCAACGCTTTAATTTTTTTACCAGAGCAGTGAAATGAAAATAATAAATTACAACGAGCGGGACTTCGAACTCACAACCTTCGCTGTTTACAGACAAACGCTGTCCCAGCACTGCGCCTCGACGGCCTTTCATATAAATGAAATATACTATATATTATGTATAGAATATTCAATCAAGCTGTAGCTTTAAAATACGTGTCAATAAATATATTTTGTACATATAATGAAATAATCTTATATTGTGAAGCCTTTTTCATGTAATAAGTAGACTATGTCCACTTCACATTCAGGTTCTTATCACACCATCATATTATCACTAAAATCATTCAATATGAATTTGAAACATTGAAAACTAAATAAATTAACTAAATGTTAAGACATTTTATAAATTTATAAGTTTTTTTAGCTGTAAAGCTGTATAATATATCATAAGAATGTCAATGGAAGTATAATAGTTGTATGAAAAACAAAAAATGGAAGATACTTTCACGTTTCAATTTAATTTAAATCATCAATTTTAATGAATCAAATAAAAAAAACATATCGAAACTAAAACTAAAATAAACATAAGTTTTGGTATGCTTAAAAACCGTTTTACAATTTCGAGAACAATTGTATAAATATAGTGTTATTCTGTATGTAAAATGTTTTACATATTATTTATTATGCATAACAGTTATGCAAAAATATAATTTAGTTATTATATTATATATTTGTCATATATATTTTAGATTTGGTGTCAAGTGGTACCTTGATGTTATTTAATCTGTACTCTTGAATTCAGTGTCGATACGTCTTTCTAACGCCTGGAGCTCTTCTTCTAGTTCCTGCTATGGAAGCAAATAAGAAAAATAAATAAATAAAGTACTATTCATTTATATTTTATTCAACTATTGTTACATTACAGAGGCCGTCCGTGGCGCAGGGGCACAAGCGTGCGACTGTAAACGCGATGGTTGTGAGTTCAATTCCCAAACGTGAGAAGAAAAGATTTAATGTTTACATTTTTTCGCGCTGATAATGAGACAAAGCGCGGGGTTGAGTTCCGCCACACACCACGCTATGCCTAGATTCTTGATTATTTAATCAAACAATCATGATTGGTGGGTGACTGAATATATTTTTTTAGCTTCATGCTGTATCTTGCGCATAGCAGGGTAGGCAGATGGAACCTGGGAACCTAGTGTTAAGACAATCTGATCACATTAAGACACTTCCGTTCTCCACTTTCCGCCGAATTCTGGAAGTCTATGTATGTACATGTTGAATGGCGGATCTTGAGATTGGTGCGTTCATCCATACGAACTCTTCAGTTTTATAAAATTAGTACAGATATCTGAATAAAATTTATAAAAAAATATTAATTGGAAGGTTCTGGAAGATACTGAAGTTAGCCCTCGGGGAAGTTAAATTAAGGAAGTACTTACATCGTCAGCTCTATTAGCTAAATCTGAAGCTACAGCGGTTAATCTATCTACTGCTAGACGATCTGCCCCCACCGCACGCCTGTCACTCGGTACTGTGAATATCTGAGTAAAAAATTGAATATATCAATATAGATAATAAATCAGAATACAAAAATTTATCCTAAATTTGATACAAGAAAAGATCTTGAGGCCAGCCGTGGCGCAGGAGCACAAGCGTGCGATTGTAAATGCGACAGGTTGTGAGTTTATTACATTATATTTCAGTTGGAGGAAATTAAATATGAAATATTATCATTTCTTCGCTCTGGTATCGAGGCAAAACACGGCGTTGAGCACCGCCACTCAACACGCAATGACTCCAAAATTCGGCGGAAACTGTGAAGCGGAGTGTCTTAAGCGGAATATATATTATTAAAAAAATATTATTCTCTAATCAAAAATCTGGTCTTGAATCACACTATTTATATTTTGTTTATAAAAAAATATTACTTTCACAGCGCAGTGACGCAGTGCATGGGACGGAATTAGAATATAAACACTATGGTTGTGGGTTCAAATACACTCGGAAAAATTATTTTAATTTATCCTTTCTTGTGAGCCGACACAGCGTTTAGTTCCAATACGCAATGTCGCGAAAATTAGGCAGTGCGTGGAAAACAGTATCTCAACTCCCGCTTTCCTGCTATGCGGGAAAAAGAGTGGACCTCCCATGTTCTTAATGTATTATCTATTTATTATATTACATAAATATTAAAACTGTAACTGATCGTTGTCTGCACATAGAAAATAAGTGAAAAACTGTTATTGATAAATATCAATGTCGAACCCAAGATTAATGTTTTTTTTTTATTTTGTCTGTTTGTGTACGCTTATCTCAGAAATAGCTCAATCGATTTAAATGCGCTATTGTATAGGCCCCTTAACATTTAGTGTTAGTGTTATTTAAATCGGATCACAAATACAAAAGTTATAACAAAATAACTATTTTATTGAATTGACTAAAATTTTAGTTTTCAATATATTGATATTGTCTTTAGAATGATATTGTAAATAAAAGCTCAAAAGGGTCACTAGTAAATAATAAGATTTCTCACGAACTTTAAAAAGTAAGTAAGAAATTGTTAAAACTGTTAAAACCATACACAATATATACTTTTATTATATTTAATATGAAACCATATATATATTACAAAACATCTATATACTTACGTCTTCAGTTGTAGACGGACCGTGTGGCAATGAGCTTCTTATCGAGTCAAAATTAAAAACCTAAGACAAAACAATATATGAAAATAAATGTAAACCAAAAAGATATGTATGTATTAAGTGGTTTTTATTGCTTATGTTTTTTTATTAAAATATGTTATTATTTATTATACATATTGTTTAAGTAAAAAAATATGAAAAAAAGATTTATTAGTGTTATTAACACTATATATTTTTTATTAATAATGGCTGTATAATAGTTAATACAAGACTTGTAACTCTCTTTATTTAACCTGTAATTATAAGTTCTTTATTTAACAATTGCTTAAAACATTTTTATAACATTTTCAATGTCTGAAAAAAAATATTAAAACAAATAATAACTAAAAATACTGTTTGATTCCAAAAATAGTTTTTTTTTATTATGTATATATTTTTTTATATATTCAAAGAAAAATACTAAAATAAATAATATAAAAATACTAACATTATTAGTAGGAGGCCATGACGGTTCGATACGACGCTCTCGGACGACGGGAGCGAAGCCAGGCGCCTTCACTCTATAGTCCGGTAGTAATTCTGAGGGGATTGCTGTAATAATATTATTATTAATAACATTTTATTAATATGCTATTTTTTATAATAATAATAAGTCTTATAACAAATAAAACACGATATAATATATATGTATGTGACTTATATTAGGTGATTTTAATTTCATTTTTCTATTTTTATCATAATAAAACTAAAAATAACAAGTACTTCAAATTAATATAAAATGATGTTTCTATTTTCAAATATGAGTGTAATCACCTAAGAACCAATGGTAACCAGACTTTGCCTGAAAGTTTCTATGCGCACAACCCAACACTGGTAAGTACTATTAAGAAATGTGAATCTATTAAGAAAAGCCAACAGTTTTAAACTGTTATATGATACAAAAAACCTACTACTGAGCTATATTGAGAATCACAAGACGGGCTTTATTTTTCAATTTTTTTCAAAAATCTGTTTTTTTCCAAAAAACTCACAAATTCGCAAGTATCTGCAGAAACACCGAAAGTAAAAAAAAAGTAGTGGAACACTTTTAACATTGAGTATAAACAGCGATTTTTTTCCTACCAAGACGCTAAACTAAATCTAAGCACAAAAATATAAATAAACATAATTATACGTAAACTCACGATCATCAAAAGAATATGGACTAATATTCCTCGTCGTATCGTGTTGTATCGGCACAAACATATTCGGCATGGCGGCCATATTGTCTTGATTTTGAAAATTACTTATCGCTCCAGGTCCCGGGCCCGAATTATTAGGCCCCTGGAACACGGGGCTCACGAAGTCAGGTCTTGGGAATTGTATGTTATTTGCGGGTTCATCGCGTATTGTCACCATGTTGAAACGGCCGTAGAACGGACGGTCTGGTAGAGGTATCATTATGCCGCCATTTTGATTCATTGTTATTGGTTGTTGATTGTGCATTATACCTGATGCGTAGTTCCTGGAGAAAATATTGGAATTACTATTTATTGTTTTTCATTATATATTATTTTGTCATTTTCATTTATGTTTTATAGTTATGTTGCGTAAAAAAATGCGAGCATATAGCAAAGTCAAGAAACCTCGTGCTTTAATTCACTTTTCGTGCTTTTTCGAATTCGAGGAATTTCATATTAAGTAGTGGTCTTAGTAAATGGTGCTCGCATCCTCTCACGATGGTCTAAATTTAAATATGCTAATTGCCAAACTAGGAAAATCATTAATTTAACAAAAAAATGACTATTAATTAATAAAAAAAAAATAAAATGAATATTTACATAATAAGATAATAAGAATACAACTACCGCTAGTGTTTTTTCTAAAAAAAAATCATTTAAAAAAATACATACGCAGGCGGAACACATTCCGTTCGTGGATTTTCAGACCCAAATTCCGTGTTTGGCGCGGCGAGTAAGTCCTGAGCCATTGGTTGAGTTGCTATTTGTTGAATAGCTGATGAAAAAAGAAATAATTGAATCTAGCTTTTTACACAAACAATAACGTATTTTAGCTTCACTCTCGCATAGCCGGATACAGACACTCCCATTTCTCACATTCTGCCGAATTCTGTCGAGCGGCGGAATTCAACGCCACGTAATGAAAATAATAAATATACTTTCATTTCCTCAAAATCAAATCAAATTTTAATTTTATACTTAAAGATGATACACAAATTAAAAAAAAGAATATAAATGTTTAACGTAAGACTTATTATCCAATCATTGTATGAAACATTAAATTCTTATTTAAATTAATTACTTTACGAGCATACAAGAAGCTTTTCATATTTGACCTCTACATTGTATCCCGATTACAGCTAGGCAAGCAGAAGGATCCTAGTATTAAGATACTGTTCTATACTTTAGCGTATAGAGTGGCCGAATTCAACGCCGCGCCATGTCTCGGTACCAGAGCCAGGAAATGAAAATAATTCCTTTCCCTGAGTGGGAATTGAACCCACAATCGTTACTTAATTATTAAGTTATTACTTAAAAAAACTATACATAATAAAACTGTAACTCATCGCTGACTTTATATGGAACAGACATGTCAAAATCTATTATTTAGGACATTTGCTAATGTAATAGAACTCAAAACATTTTTTTATTTTTATCTGTTTGTCTGTTCGTTTGTTCAAGTAAATGTCGGAAACGGCTTAACCGATTTAATAAAGTTTTCAATGTCATATATTGGCAAACTTTTGTTAACATTTAGTGTTTGTTTTATTTTAATCGGTTTATAAAAAAAAGTTATTTTAATATAAAGAATTAGAAGGGACAATATTGCTACAAAATAAGAGTTATATTGAATTAGCTGAAACTTTAGCTATCAATGTATGGATATTTTCTTTAAAATGATGTTATCAGATCAGGGAAGTTATTCAGATGAGAATGTAAATTATTGAGTAATACAAGCGGGCGAAGCCGCGAGTGGGCCGCTATTTATAAATATAACAAAAACTCACGTGGCACGCTAAAATTATCCAAATGTGTGTGAGGCGGCGGTATCGGGAACCTTTGATACATCTGTGGTAATATCGGCTGTATGGGCATCGGCATAAAGCTGTAGTTTCCGTTTATCGGTTGGCTCGAATTGGGCAAGGCTCTGTATCTGGAAGTAGTATAGATTTCATTCAAAAAAAGAAAGAAAAAAACCAAAGGTATAAATATCAAAAATTGTCTAAAAAGTTTTTTTTTACATTTCAGAATGTGTACCATTTCAATATATTAAAAATAACAACGAAGATAGAAAATATTTTAATATTAGATTATATTGTAAAATAAAGTAAAAATATTAGCACTTCGTATCGCGTTTTATCGTGAAATACATTCGTACTGCAATCATTAACTATTTTTACTTCATATTTATATTAATATTTTTTTAAATTATTTATTTATTATCTTGCATTTTCTATATATGAAAGAACCTAGTGACAAATATCACGCCATTCTCAGCGGAACTTACCGTCGTGTTTTGTTTTGCCAGGGTGAAAAAATTCAAAATAATTTAAAGATAAAGGATACATTAAAACTCTGCATTGAGAAAAATATTATTTATGATAAAACTTGCTTTATAAGATAAATTAAATAAAAGATAAAAGTTCGCTCAGAACAACATTTGCAGAAGATCGCAACAAATAAACACAGCATACAAAATATACAAAACATCGCTTTGCACATATCACTAAAAACTATTTAAACATAAAAAAGTAAGATACATAAAACAATTGCGAATATTATATATAATTATAATATTAAAAAACTTTACTATTTAAAATACGGGAACATTTAACTAAATTCTTTTAAAGTGAAATCGCAAAACCGTGGCATAAGACTTCTAAGTAAAAAAATGTATAACAATATATATACGAAAATCAATATAATCAAAATTAATATTATTAATCAATTTTTTTTTCAGCTTCACTACTACTAGCCTAGCGTCAAGACACTCCGTTTTCCACTTCCGCCGAACTCTGGAGGCATTGCATATTGAGTGACCGAATTTAACGCGAATCCAGCGATGAAATGAAAATATTAAACATCGCATTTCCTCGAGTGGGAATCGAACCCACAGCCTGTCACACACATACACTAACACGCTTGCGCTCCTACGCCACGAAAGGCCTCAAACATTAAATAACATAAACAACAAAAACAACAACAAAACAACAATCACCTTTCCAATTCCTCTTCAAAGTGCGCGAAGGTGCACGTGTTGCCTCTAGGGCAGTAGGACCTGGCCACGGCGTCTCTACACATGGCCGTCTTGTATTGCTGCGTCCCACTCTGGGGCGAGGGCTGACCTAAGAAAACATCTACTTTATATTGATATTACGATTCATTTGTTTTCTACAGCTATTGCTTTTAGGATAGCACATAATAAATTTGGCTGAAAATGACAGTAAATACAGAGATGCTAGCAACAAAAATAAGTTGCAACAAGCTTATATAAATTTCGACGTAGCCCGATGAGAAGTACTAGTACTAGTTCCATAGAGGCGCGGGTTCAAATCCCGTTACGTTCAAATTTTTATATGTTTTCTAAAAAAGTATGTCTCTTTCCTTAAGTGTGGAATAATAGTTTAAAATGTTAAAAAATAGTAAATAATAATTTTAATATAATAAATCAAATATTTACTTGTAGAAGCTTCAATACATCTTTCTTGTAAATATTTTTGATTGTGATTCGAATCCCGACCCGAGGCCTGCTGTTGCAAGTAATGTATGAGGCCAGAGACCACTTCCTTGATCGACGTTATTATTTCAGCTAGTTGCTGCCACGTTGGACTTTTTGCATCTGAAAAGAAATAGTTTAATTATTGCTGACATTAATATGACAGGTTAGGGGTTCGATTCGCACTCGAAAAAAATGAAATATTGAATAATTTAATTTCTGGTGTCGAGGTAAATCACTGCGTTGAGTTCTATCACTCAACACGTGTCTTAATGGGAATGGAGTGTCCTAAAATTAGGTACCCAGGTTCCCTGTCCTACATACCCTGCTATGTGCGGGATACAGCGTGAAGATAGAAAAAACTGAACTTTTTATAAAATATGGAACAGTTTTATAATCTAATTAATAAGTTAAAGCTTTGTTGAGCGAGCGAAATTTAACAACTCAAATAAAAAGCTTTTAAAACTTTAAACAGTATTCAACTTCGAATAGAACAGAGTGGTTAATAAAAGGTTGTTTTAGTGGACGCATAATTATAATTTAAATGTATATTTGTTTAGATTACCGCAATCGTGTTTTTCAGCAATTTTACTATTTAGAGATTACATTATAGTAACCTAACATAACGCCGTGGTTTGTCAAAGCAAACTAAAGTATTTAAAATTATCGTATTACATTTAGTTTACGTACGTATACCGCATATGACAGGGTTGGTAGAGGGAACCAGCTGCGAGGACACTCCGTTCTCGACGCACCGCCTAATATTCAAGTGGCGGAATACAACACCGCGAAATTGATACAAGTGAAGCTAGTATAAACGAAAATAGACGTAAAAAATCTCGCAACTCTGTTGTCGTTCATTTTGCTTGAATATTTACATATTGGCTCCGATGACATGAATGTTGAATAATATTCATAGCATGAATCAAGATGTCCTAGCCAGTATACTAGTCATATAATATTTTTGAATGTTTTTTACTTTGTTGACTCACTTTCTCGTGATATTACATTAACACCGAACTTTACAGTAGATACTTGCCCAACAGTGGCGTCTATTAACTAACAGAAAAAAAAAACTTAACATATTTATCACTTGAACGATCAAAGTTAGTTTTTTATATCTTTAAGAAAAGATGAAATAAACAGAGGCAGGAGCTACTGTACTTTTATAATAAAGCTATCTAATTTTAACACTACTTATTAAAAGTTCTACATATAAATGTAATAGAAATCAAGTAGAATTTTTAAATATTAAGACAAAATTTGGACTAAATGTTAGCCAAGAATTTGTCTTTTTACAATACTATCTTTATAAAATAATATTTTCTGAAACCCAGAGAAAATTCTCGCATTCAGATTTAGAATACTTTCTGGTTTCTCCTAAACCATCCGCAGTCTAGAGACCTCCGAGAGTAACTTTCTGCAACTCCAGTAAAATCCTATATCACTACAATGACCCAACTAATTACTGGTTACAAATCAGATATCTACTAACCTGGACTAGCATCAATATTGGCCAATCTATCCAAATGGATGCTCATAACCACCAGCTGAGCAGGATCGCCGGTCCTCTGCAACGCTATGAACAACTCCTGAACCGACTGTGCGAACGACTGGGGCGTCTGCAACTTATCTATAATACTCTGCATGTGACTCTTGTGGGCAGTGTCTCCGTATAGAAGGGCACTCCACTGGTCCGGCGCTATCCTGAGACCGGCCTCAGTAGCTATTTGTACTATTTGGGCGTCGTGCTCGCGACGTAGCGACTCGTATGTACGGAATTCTTCTTTGAGTTGCATTAGCGAGGAGTCGCATTCACGTTTTGATACCTGGAAGGGATTAGAATTTGTAATTTTCAAAGTTAAAATTTAAGTATAGCATTAGATCACACTTTTTCCCGCACAATAGGGTGGGTACAGAAAATATAGTGTTAGGACTCTAGTGAAGAATCACTATCCACAATACGGAGCTCATCATATCATGATATCATTTCTACAAATTGGAATAAAACCCTCACTCATCACGCTTACAGTCATACTATCCTACCATAAAGGTATTTGTCAAAAGTAGGTACACTGACAGATATTTGATGAACTTACCTTAAAACAAGAAGCTCTATAAAGAAGCTGGACAACGTGGCCTATACTAGTTTTGGAAGCCTGCGGGAAGTGTGGCTCTAATCTTTGGACAACAAACATCACTAACACCTGTTGACAAGAAAAAAAATACTAAAATATATAAAAAAGATAAAAATCTGATCTACTAATTCAATGAACACTTATTAAAAATAGAAAATATTTAATAAATATTAATAAGATGCTTTCTAGCTGACACATAAGTATTAACTTATGTGTTATCAATATAATGTTTTATATATTATAATACTTATGTTTTATCAATATAAACACTAATAAGTCACTAATAACATTGTAATTAAGTGTTTTAAATGTTGTTTAAAAAGAATCTATTTTTGTTTATTTTTCTTTATTTAGAAATTAAAACAAAGTTATATATAACTAAATATTAAGAGGTTAGAGAAGAGCTCATCAAAATACATTAAAAAAACTACAATTAAATCTATTAAAACGTTTCTGAGATTGGCGCACAAAGGTACAAATCAACAAGAAATTTTTAAAAATCATTGTTTTGGATTCTTTTATTCACTACTTTAATAGAATAAATCAAATTAAACCAGCTTCACGCTGTATCCCGTACACAGCCGGGTAGGCAGAGGGAACCTAGTGTTAAGACAATCCGTTCCTCACTTTCTGCCGGATTCTAGAGGCCTTGTGTGTTGAGTGGCAGAACTCAACGCCGCGCTTTGCCTCTACACCAGAGCGAAGAAACGGAAATATAAATTTAAGTAATATTAACTAACTTACACATTATACATATAACAAACTCACCTTTCTGGAAAGTGCGGAACCATCTTCCAATGCTAAAAGCACAAGTTTCAGGACCTCCTCCTGCATCGCCGGACCTAAGAACTGGCAGCCGCGGGCACGGACCGCCGCCCAGAGGTTAGCACTGAGCTGCTGGGGGTTCTAGAAACAAAAGTTTTAGATGTAAGTAGTCCATTATTCATTCTATCGTTGGTAAAGTCATATAAAACAAAAGAATTATATATTTTGTATAGGTATCTATCTATTGTTATTTATTTTTTAAATTCGTTTGGCAGAGGGAACCTAATGTTAAGACCCTCCGACACTGCCATTTCTTCGACACTACCTATCGAGTGGCGCAACTCAACGCCGCACTTTGACTTGTTACTTGACAAAGAAAATTAAGATTTACCGAGTGGGAATCGAATCAAAGTGGGAATCGAATAAAAAAAATTGCACGTGTTCAGGTTGAATAACATTACAATATTTTAATGTCGGAAACCTTGCCAGAAAAACCGGGATACCGTGTTTAAAACTTGTTTTTAGGTTTTTTTGACTATTCAATCTAAACTTTTCAATTATTTTTCATCTTTTACGCCTACTGCTATGCTGATATATCAGAATTGACTATGTTATTTAGATGAATTATAAGCTGACACAAATAAAGTTTTAAAAACTTAAAAATATTTTTCTGTATTTTCCGAATTTATCGCTAGAAGAATCGAATGTTAAAATTTCGAATTATACCTTATATTATAATATTCAATATTACATATTATCATAAGTAAAAATAAAAAAAAATAAAAAAACACTACGAATTCCCCAAAATGGAATTAAATTTACAGAATTACAATTGAAGACACAAGTTAGGTTAGAAATATTATTATTAAAATTTACTTTAAAAAAAACGTACTTTTAATTCACCCCTGTTTACTCCATTTAAAATTTTAGACTCAAAACCTTAAATTCAATTTTGTTGCAATTTATTCGACATGTCTCATTTATCCAAACGCGCCTACAAACACGTCGCCACGGTATCAAATTCGATGTGTTTGTTTATCTTTCTAATTACTATATTACAATCCTCAACAAACATATAGGTCCACAGAGAATCTCAACTTACTATATAATATATAATATACAATACACATTATATAAACACGTCGTGTCGCAGCGGCACAAGGCTGTGACTGTACACGTAACTGTTGTGGGTTTAAACCCCACTCGAGGCAAAGAATTATTATTTTATTAATATTTTAATTTCTTTCCTCTGGCACCAAGGCAAAAGCCCGAAAAATTCGGCGGAAAGTGGGAACGGAATGTCTTAACACCCTTTGCCTACCCTGTATGCAGGATCGTGCGTGAAGCTGGTTTTTTTTTCATAAAATAAACAATAAAAATTAAATTAAATCAGCTTCACGCTGCATCCCGCACACAGCAGGGTAGGCAGAGGGAACCTAGTGTTAAGACACTCCGTTCCCCACTTTCTGACAAATTCTGGAGCAATTGCGTTCTGAGGGGCAGAACTCAACGCTTAGCCTCGACACCAGAGCGAAGAAATGGAAATATAAAATAAACAATATACTACATAATAAAACGAATCAAAGTTTGCAGAAAGACTATTATTGGATATTTAATCTATAATATACCCTGAACTATGAAGTTATGACAAATACCACTTAAACTGTGAAGTGTGATCAAAATATTATTTTTCTAACTAGTCTAATATAAGCACTATTCAATCGTCAAGTTTGTCAGTAGTGTCAGTCGTACGGGAACCTAAGAAGAGACGACAGGAAACTCAACAGTTACTTTTTTAATATATAAAATACACTAAATATATAACATTCATTAGTTTTACACATCAATAGCACTTACAATTAATGGCACGCATTATTATCAAATCAAATCAGCTTCACGCTATATCCCGCATACAACAGGGTAAGCAAAGGGAACCTAGTGATGAGACACTCACTTAATGGCGGAACTCAACGCCACACTTTGCTTCGACATCAGAGCGTAGAAATTAAAATATAAATTTAAATAAATATTTAACTTCCTCGAGTGGAGATCGAATCCACAACCAATCGCGTTTACAGCACACTTTGTGCCCCTGTACTACGACTGACCTCATATTATCCTTATCATACACATTATTATCATTTAAGTAATTTTGGATTGAATAGTAAGCTTATTTTTTTACGCCGCGTCTATACTTCCAGGTTCAGTACGTTTCCTAAATATTTAAATCACCAACAATCGTTCCAAGCTCCCAAATAGTATTTGCGAAATTGCATTTCTCATTTTCAATCACCAGCATCATATTTACACTAAAGCACTGTCCACTGTGTCACGGCCGCAACAATTAAATAATATATGACATTAAAAAATATTTCCAAGTCCGATGCTAACAAATTTCGATACCCAACACACAACATCTCTAAACCAGACTACTAGCAAAAAAAAAATTACTATACAATATCTTTAGCTGAAAGGGCATAAATAATGCACTTTTAGTTATTAAAAAGGAAATAAGAGGCTATGAGTCTTTCATGGCGGATTGGCACAGCGTGTGAGTGTAAACGCGACGTTTATGGGTTATATTCCTCGCTCTGGCAACAAGATAATGCGAGGCATTAAGTTCCGCCACTCGACACGCATTGACTCGAAAATTCGGCGGAACGTGGTGAACGGAGTGTCTTAACACTAGGTTTCTCCCCGTTAAACTGATATATGCGAGATACAGCGTGAACTAACCTGATGTTGCAATATAAGTTCAGTGACGGTCCTCTCGCCCAGCGACCGCGCCGCCCTCGCCGCCCGCCCTCTGCCCTCCTCGTCCGTAATAGCACACTGCAGCAGTGTCACCAATTTACGTTGCATAGGTCTCGATAGACGATTGCCGGACGTACTGTTGCTTGCTGTGTGAAAAAAAATGTATAAATATCGATGAAGCTGGCTGACTGTGCTTCAGTTCAGAGTTTCATAATTCCCTTTAAATAAGAAATCTATTATATATCGTCCTACCTTCGATTAGAGAATATATATATATATATATATATATATATATATATATATATATATATATATATATATATATATATATATATATATTCTCTAATCGAAGGTAGGACGAAAATATAAGCGTAGTAGAAAAAAAAATGTTAATACTAAATAATTTGAATGTGTGAATTATAAATGAAATTATTTAAAACCCGTGACATCAAACCACTGAGTATTCGAGTTCAGTTTAGTTCAGTACAAAAATATATGTACATTGATATTGATACCAAACTATATAAAATTCGTTAAATTAACTTCATTTTTAATTTGTTTAGCTTTACGCATATCTTGAATTTAACAGAGTATGCATAGCTTAGTGCTAAGACACTCTGTTCTCCGTTTACGGTATTTACAGATCAGTTACAGTTTTGGCAGATCTTAAAACGAAAGTGGGAACCGAACCTACAACCACCACGAGTAGGGACAGACATAATCCCACTGCGCCTCAACACTTTAAAAATACTTTATTTAAATTTAATTTCAAACAATATTTATATTAAATCACGAAACTAAATCAGTTACAACATCCTCAATTAATAAATATTACCTCATCGTCTAATATGATGCACTGTTTCAAAACCAATTGACTATTATCTATTAAAACTTCCCGTTTCAATAAAGCTGTTATGACTTTGCCACGGATATAAAATTAAAAGTTTTACAATCAATTTACTAGTTTTACTTTTTCTCGTATATCTTGAAATATTTAAAAAAGTTTACATAGGTCGAGTCTCACATAAAAAGATTGTTGGGGGTGCAACTCCGATTAGGGTAATATTTATATTTTTAAAAAGGCAAATATATATAGATAATATAATAAATACAAGAAAACTGACACTACGTTCTACCCACTAAGATATATCCAGCCATCATCTCAAAATATAACATGAAATATATAAAATATTCGATGTAAATATCAAATAGAGGATCAAAGCTTGCGAAAAACGAAGTTAAAACTGTACGCGTTGCATACATACGTTGGTCTAAAATCGGCGGAAATTAGATTATGCAGTGTCGAGTCCAATATAACAGGATAAAACACAACTAGGATATCGTCGCAGCACGTTATAAATTGAGTAGCGTGTGAAGTTAATACTGTTACTTGGGTATGGAAACCTAGTTAGAAGTCACTGCGGTCCGGAACACGTATATATATGTATATATACATGTATATACATGTATATATACATATATATACATGTATATATATGTATATATATGTATATATATATGAACTTGCTTCCACTTCCGTTACCGAGTGACTGAAAGACAATACACAAACGAAACTGCTAGACTTGGATAGTAGAAAATTTTCCTTTTCATATATTAAAGTCCAAGCAAACAATAAAGATTACGTTTTTTTTAACAGTACTTAAGATATTTTTAAATTTAAATAACGTTTTCCTTTTTGAAAAATATTGTCTCACTAGACCGATGAAAACATTATTTGCGGAGTGGGGAGCAGAGTGTCTTAACACTAGGTAGTCTGCCTACTGCTACATGCGATATACAGCGTGAAGCCGAAGGAACTTTTTTATATTGAATTAGGTTTCAAACTGCAAATGGCTTTAAAGTTGTAATTAAATAATTAATATGTACCCAGGTACTTATTACGTAATACTTTGGATAAGTTCTAAAAGTAGGCGATTATATATTTAATTGTTCTTCGGTAAAATAACTAATTTGAAGACTAAATAAAATTTCTCTTTTTATTTTCTCTTTTTTACCGTACAACCTCCTTCGTGTTTTCTCCACACAACGTGACATTGGCGAAGTGATATGTGCTCTACTGGCACGCTCGGAACGCCATAATCAAAGAACCAACCAACCAAATTTATCTTCTCATGTAACAAGTTAATCACAGATTTTACGACATAATGTTTCACATATATTTTATATATATTTATGTTTGTAAATATATGTAATATTTACAAATGTTTCAGTAATTTCTATCCGAGAGGACGATACTTGTAACTCGTTTATTCAGACTCAGTAGAACGTGTTTGTTTCCGCCTTAAGATGTATCCCGCATACAGCACCGCAGACCTAGAAACAGCCTATTTACCCTGTGCCGACCGTTCTCCAGTTCCGCCCGAATTCGAGATATTGAGTGGCAGAACTCAAGGCCGCCGCTTGTATTACCAGAGAGGGAAAACGAAAATAAATAGTGGCCTGAGTGAGAATCGAACACATAACCACCGTGTTTACATTCGGGAGAGGTCACACTGCGCCATGACTTTTACCCATTTCAAACATTTTGCATACAGTCTTTCAAGAGCAATTGGACTTGCAATTGGCAAAGAAATACGTAGAAGCATTCATTAAAATCGACGAGAAAATAATTTGTATTTTTTTTTTTTATTAAATTAAAAAGAAAGCTAGAATCTGTTACACTCTTTCGGTAAAAAGATTCCTAATTGATTTGTATTTTTTGTGAGAGAAAAACTATGACGAAAAGTATTTTCTTCAACGATATATAATAAATAATCATTATTCGAAGCAAAATACAATTCTATACCTACACCTACGTATCCAGCTATCGTTGTCGTCCTTGACTCTGGTGTCGAGATAAAGCGCGGCGTTGAGTTCCGCCACTAAACACACTATGCCTCCAGAACTCGGCGGAAAGTGGGAAACGGAGTGTCTTAACTGGTGACTTGAGAGGTTCCCTCTGCCTACCCTGCTGTGTGCAAAATAAAGAGTGAAGCTCATTTTTATTAATAAAACAAAAAGAAACTTAAAAGCTTGTCTCATTTTAACCGTCCCTCATAAAAGTTGTCATACCACAAGCATATTTTTCACAAAGGACCTCTATTTTAATTAGTTTCTAGTAGGAAAGCTGTGCAGCTTTCCCTTTGAGAGGTTTGTATAAAAATCTTGTAAATACAAGCTTACAGAAGTCCCACAGAAAATAATATTTAAAAGAAAGACCTTTAAAGTGGAATAGATTTTTTAAATTAATTTCTCCTAGCGTTTTAAAGGAAAGACGACGTCAACGGAAGTTGTCGGAAATAACGTTTACTTGGCTTCTATCACTTTTTCTAGTTTATTTAAAAAATATATATATATATATGGAAAGTTGAAATGTCTTTTAGTATTCATCATATAATTCTGTAAGATGTTAAGATAGTCTCATACATATTCTTATAAATAAATAAATTCAGTTTTCCTGTGTTTTCCATATCTTTGAGTTTTTAATATATAAACTTTATTCAAATTGTTGGCAATATGCAGTTATTTGTCCTCAATTATAGTTATAATTTACGATTAACCTAATCAAAAATTAAAGTGAGTTTAAAAATATGAATCCCACTATAAACACAATCAAGACTTACCACAGATCTTAAGATATAT
Organism: Heliconius erato x Heliconius himera; assembly: GCA_013421005.1. Taxonomy (NCBI): domain Eukaryota; kingdom Metazoa; phylum Arthropoda; class Insecta; order Lepidoptera; family Nymphalidae; genus Heliconius; species Heliconius erato x Heliconius himera. The sequence goes on along the minus strand of JAATLQ010035085.1, from coordinate 24,482 downwards.
AGCAAGGTGCTCCAAGCACCGCACAATGACATCATAAGCCTGCCTGTCATGCTCCGGTAGGGCTTTGATGGCCGGAGGGTGGTACGGTTGTGCTGGCGGACTGTAACCGGCTAGCTGTAGTAAAGCCGTGTTTACCACTAGCTCGTCTGGCTCTGCATGGATGACTGTCTAATGTATTAAAAATAGACATTGATTAACATATGTTCTTCATCTGTATTATGTCTTTCCATATTTTTTTTATAATAAATAAAAGAAAAGTACAAAACACCACATCAGTAAACTTCTATATATTAAAATTTAAAAACTTGACATCAGTTAAATCAAGTAAAAGTGAGTAAGTCAAAACAAAAGGAAAATTGGTACCATTAAAAAATAAATAAAAGTAACCTGATCAAAAGGACATTGCTTTCGATGTAAATGTTTAAGACAATGCCCACAAAGTGTATGGCCACATCCAAGACTGATAGGGCTCCTCGGCGGGGGGCCAAATTCTCGGCAGCACACTGGACAATTGAGGTAGTCCGTCCATTGCGGCGCCTGGATTGGCATTCTAAAATAAACATTTCTATTTATATTGTGAAAATGTATTAGAAATGTACTATAGACAATAAACTGATATTTATTAATTTGTTGCCTGCTGTGGTGCAGCAGCACAGCATCTGAATATAAAAAACAGTGGTTGTTGATTTGATTCCCAGTTGTGAGACAAATTATTTTTATTTCCCCACTCAGGTAGCAAAAATGCAGTGTTGATTTCTACTGCTCATCGGGCAACATTAAGCATCACCAATCATTAAAATAAAAACAAATAAAAATAACTTAAAATCATTATCCTGTGAAATATCACTTACATTCTATACCTAGCACCTGTAAGCCTTCTCATTTTATAATGAGAACTATCTCTCTACTGTGTAGAGCAACTACCAAATATCCCAATATATGATATTGACTAACCATAGATAAATAAATCTGATACTGGTAGCCAAATTTATTGTATATAAGGGGTATATGAAAAATACACTTTATTGTAACTAATCTATTATTTAGTGTGTACAGTTAAAAATAATTTATATATTTAGGTTATGTTACATATTGGAACTCATTAAGCTACATTCATCAGAGCCGAAAGTGCACTTATTTAACAGAAATGGTAAAATTATTTACTCTTATTGGACTTGTTTTAATGTTATGTAGAATTGATAAATAAAATGCATATGACAAGCATATGAAACAGGTATTAATTCTATATTTATATACATATTTATTTTTGGTAATTTGTGAATTTAAACATTGAAATGTATTATTAAAAGGCTAATAAAAAGCGTCGCGTCATTGAATTACACAGTGTCACATTCATTTGTATATTTTTTCTAAAATATATAAGAAAAAAAATACATTGTATGTAAATAAATTTAGATTAAAATTAACACTATTTTGCGGCATACTAGGTCAATAATCAAAATGTAATATGAAAAAGCTAATATTCTAAAATTTTGACACACAAAAATTGCCACCTAAGCAGTGTACGTACGAAGAGTTTAATACACAACCACTTTCATTAATACTTAAAGTACAATTATATTTTTTTTAAGTAGTTAAATTAAAATATTATTTTTCAATTACCTCAAAAATAACACGAACACTCATCACAAAAATAACACATTTAGCTTCTACCCACTTCAAATCATGATCCGTCAGCAGCCGTAAACATAGACTAAGTAGAACTATAACATAAAAATCCAAGTAATCTCTACGTTTTATGCTCTATGTATAATTTTATTTTTCTCTATAGTATTAAGTCTAGTCTACACTTGTGCATTGTAAAGAAAATATATGCGTTTTCTAGTTTTAAGTATTATATTTTTGCGTTTATATGGTGTTACCCTGTTTTCATTTTGCTTTAATGTATTTCTGAATTGACTTTAGTATTAAAAAATATCAAATTATTAATCAATATTGACAACATCATACAGTGAGTGTGGGCTTTCTAACAATGCTAATAATATTATAAGTCCTTCCATGCTAATAATAAGTGGATAATAGACTTTTATCAATTACATTTAATTATATTACAAATATATTTTTTGTAAATTTTCTTCTAGTATAGATTTTTGATTCTTTTATGTAGTATTATAATTTATTACTTTTATTTATTTATTTATTACCTATTCGTTTTTGAAGAAGAAATTTAATATTTATGTTACATATGATTGAACGCAATAATTTAATTTAAACAATTAAATCGTATTACAGAAAACTACAACACAACATTTTACCATATAATCATATCTACAAACAACAATGAATTCCAATTTTCTGAATCAGATTTTTTTCAGTTACGATAATTGCCCGACGGAAACAAGGTTTTCGGCCGAAATAAAACCAAATCTTCGGCTTTGGTTTCAGTTTCGACCGAAACCAAAACTGATTTTTTTTAATATACAGTATAATTAAAGACAAATTGTAACAAGTGGTTATTACCTACTTTTACGCTATATTGGATAGTCCGTAGTTTTACCGAGTTCGAAATATAAGTTTTTTTTATTAAATTACTTTCTGATAGGTTTGTGCCTAATTATAATACTTTTTTATGAGATTAAAAAAAATTAAAAACATTTAGTCTCAAGTCATAATTTTCAATTGATTACTCTACGGTAGAAAAAGAAGTCTGTGGCATTTATTTTTATGATATACATTATGAGACACACAAAGTATGCATATATGCTATACGATTTTTGTCTTCAAGAGTATAAGTTCTTTACGAAAACCTTGTATTAAGATTCTCAACACTTTATGTTATATATGTAGCAAATTTTACAAAAATAAAGAAAATAAATCACCCAATTTCAGACAATAACCTACCAAGCAAGCATGCATTTGGCATAAAAAAAAGCATAAAACAGTGATTTGGGTGTCCAACATCGTCCGTTAAGCCTTGTTTAAAATTTTTACGGTACTGGAGTCAAGGTGGACGTAAAGGGCTTCAATTTGGAGTACCAGTGATAGAGACTAATTGTAGTGAGTTTCATCTGAACGGGTTTGCCAACTTCGACCAGTTTAGCGACTGGTGTCCCTCAAGGATGCGGATCCCACCGGCGATAGAGACTGAGTCAACTTAGACCTGATAAGACTGGTGACTGTTTTAAATTAGTATGTCAAAAGATTCCAGCCCGTACTGAATACGTGAATATAATAACAAGTATCGAATGTATATCGTGTTAAGTATAAAATAAATGGTATAGGGCTCTCTAATTAATATCTGAAATAACTTTTATTCAAAAAAACATGAATTCACCATGATCTTATCCCTATCATCTCCGAAGTTATAAACGCTGTCCAAATTGTTTTCATTACTACAATCAAATCAAATTTAAATTAATTTTGGGACGTAGATACTCACTTTTAAAAACCTTTCCACGCAAAATTGCATGTAGCATTTGTTATAAATAATTTAATTTTTCTAATTTGGAATTAATAGACTGACAATGTTGCTCATAACTCTCATTCTATCGCCATCCATTACTGATCATAGGTCTACCTCATCGAGCGCCAACGATCCCGGTCTTGGGCTTCTCGCATCCATTCGATGCCACCCATATAATTTTCATTTTGTCAAAATTCATCCCGAGATCCACCGAATCCTGCAGAGTTTCCGTTATGATGACTATGTCGCCGGCAAATCGTAAATGTGATAAGTACTGGCCATTTATATTTATACCCGTCAGTTCCAATCTAGCGTCTTAAAGACGTCGTCCAAGGCAGCGGTAAACAGTTTTGGAGAAATGATATCTCCGTGTCTTACCCCGCGATGCAATTGGATTAGTCTTGTGCTGTGGTTTTGTACGGGGTACAGACACTTTATCACATCGACGTACCGACAACTTATAAGGCATTTGTGCATAGATTCCAGAACAGTTCTATAACAAGGCTTTATCGCCCTTTTTGAATAATATTGCTCATAGACCACTATAATTGTCAGAGTGACGGCTGACAAGTATATAGTTTCGGCTTGTCCGAAGGTCCGGCCGTTTTTTGGCCGAAACCGAAACTACGACCGAAACTCTGATTTTTGGCCAACACTGGCCGAAACCGAAACCGAACCTTCGGTCGGTCACTAGTTACAATTACGATCGATAGCTTATCGTATAGGCGTATCTGTCAAGTGTCAAAGTTCTAATTTCTATACTCTTATCAGCTGTGACGTCGCAAACTCCTAATTATTTATTTTGAATTATTAAATACAATATTTTGTTTATAGATATCGACATTTCACATGTGACTGCGTATTTAGAGTATTGATGCATAATATCGTTTAGACACTAAGCTTTGGAGCGTTTAATTGAACAAATTAATATATTAAATAATTCAAGAAACAAAAATGTCTATAAGAACTTTATTTATAATTCCTATACTAATTGTAAGCGTTACGGTTCGTACTATTTTTTGATATTATACTGTCTAACTTCTTTGTATTATGAAAATTAATATGTGCTATTTATTCTTAGGCACAAATGTATGAGGATAATCGATGTCGATGTGTTTGTCCCACACCGACGTCTGTTTTAAACAGCACAATAAAATCACACAGAACGCTTTACATTGCCTATGTACCTCCAAATATGTGGTAAGCTTACAAGTTTTAACCACTTTAAAAATATAATTTATTAAATATTGTATATTAACTTAATACTAAATTTCAATATATTGTTATAACTCAAACAACACCAACAAATAGCTCAATGAACATCAACAAATTTATTTTTATGTAATGTTAGGTTACATTGCATAAAAATAAATACAATTTTGGTTAGAGATGATCAAACACAATCATCTTGTTTACAGTCAGTGAGATAGACCTACATGTTTATATACTACCTAATTTCTTGTACTTCATTGTTGTTCATACAAAATAATTGTTGCAGTAACTGTAATAATGTAATACTTCCAAAAGTTGATGATGAAGTCAGATTGAATGCAGAGTTATTTTGTCCACGATGCGAATGCAAATATGAGACTAGAAATACAGCTGTTATTATGGTAAATGCTAATATTGTATATATAGACTCAAATGCGTTTTTCCTCGCTTAAATCTATTTTTATATTAAATACCAAAAGATAATATATATTTCACACTGTACTTCATATGTAGTAATTAATAGTAGAATAAAAAGCTCCACTTCTCAATTATCTGCCCAATTTTTGAGATATTGAGTTGTAAACTCAATGTTGTGCTTAGTTTTTTTTACTTGAGTGAGGAAAGGCACATAATTAATTCCCTTGAGAGCCCATTATTATTTTGAAAGCATAAATGAAAAAAGCATTGAAATACTTTCTTATATTCATCTGATAATGACTGGTTGTTGCTCTTGAAAAAGTGTGTCTTGATAAGAAAAAAAGGCATGAGAAGAAAACTTTTTTTTTACACCCAGAGGCACCTAGAGTTAAGACACTTTGTTTCCAACTTTCCGTCTAGTTCTGGAGGAATTGTGTTGATTGGCAAAACGCAGAACTGCACTTTGCCTCTACACCAGAGCGAAGAAATAAATATTTTTTTAATTTCCTCGAGTGGAGCTCAAACCCATAACCAGTAGATTTTACAGTCACACTTTATGTTCTGCACCACGACTGGCCTACCACTCATATTTAAACAAATATGAAATTAAAAATTAATGGTGATGAAAAAGCAACATAAATAGTTTAATTCAATCAAATCTAGAACCACAATAACCTTTTTTGCTTAGCTTACCGCTATATGCTGCATATAGCACCTAACAGAACCAAGTGTGCATACAATCCTTTGTCCACATATATCTTCTTGTTTTATTATCAGATTGCCAAAATGAAATAATTCATTGTCTTGAGTGGAAATTGAACCCAAAACCATTGCGATTACAATCAGGTAGCATACTGCTGCACAACTAAAGCCTCGTCTTTTCGTTCGAAAAAAGGACTAAATTTAAATACCATGTTTTCTTTGTCATCAGGTAGTTGTATTTTTTGTGATATGGTCTGTGATGCTTTTACTAGGGTATTACCTGTTTCTTATACTACTCGAAGCTTTAATGCTGCTGAGGCCGCGTTATGCAGAAATGAGGTACCGGCGGGATGAAGTAAGCTATAATTTATATCTTTTAACTCTTTCTTCATTAAAAAAATATATAATTTCACCCATTTCAGACGATTTGGGTGTCTGGTGACTGAATCCTTGGGAAATTGTATCCAATATGATTTATTGTACACTTTTAATGTCTCCCAACTATGGGTATTTACAATTTTGTGTCTATTAGTATAACCTTGTACATTTATTTAAATAATAAATACCAACAAATTTAAACAATATTAAAGACATTAACAAGTTTATACAATATTAAACCATTGGTGTTGATTATTAATATTTAATTATTATTTTATATATTAATATTCAATCAAAAAAAATAATAATATATTACTAAATTATTTTAATTTTAATTTTATTATAATTATTATTATTTTCATGACTCCCGGAAATATGTTTTGAACATGTTATATTAATTCAAGGGGAACTCTTTATTTTTGTATAGTGAAGTTGTTACACTACTAAACAGTACTCAAAAAGAACCTAGTGTCAAAACACTTCATACTCTATTTACCACTTGAATTTTTGAATTCACTTGAATAACATTACATGTTGACATGTGGAATTCAAGTCAGAGCAGCCAAATGAAATAATTGATATAAATGAAATTTCCCCCCGAGCGGACATGGAACTCGCAACCATCATGTGCTTTAAATTTTTAATAAATTAAAGCATGGTTTCAAAATTATATTATTGTAACTAAACTAAATAAAATTACAATTAAATATTTGATTACAGGTAGAAAATCTTTTGCTCCACGACGCTGAATGTGGAGACGATGACAATTTTTAATCAATCAAACAAAACACAATATGTAACAAATATCATTGACGAAATAAATAATCCAAGTTTCTTTGCAAACTATTTATTGACGTGCTAAAAATACAAACATTACACAATTGTATTGAACATAAATATACATACATTAGTTTAGTGTAGGATAAGAATTTGATTAATTTACTATATAGAACCTTTTCTAAGGACTTCTACTTTTTATCTATGTATTGGATATAAAATGTTTACATTAAAAATACTTTTTATACTTCTACTTTTCTAATACTTCCCTCTATATATTGACTGAAATTTGATAATAATTATTTATAAGATATTTTTAAAAACTGTCACTTGTAAAGAATATTTTTTATATTATTTACTAAGTTATTAAAATGTGTATATATCAATTGTTTAAGTTTTAACATGTGATTATTTGTTATATGAATAAAATATTATTATATAGGTTAAAACTAGCTCATATAGTACTATAAAAGTGACCTAACTCAAAAAAGTCACTATAGAATAATTTCCAATACTTTTTCTGAGTTAGGTCATTTTATTCTAGGGTTTAAAGGGTACATGGTAATATGAGCTACGGTTACCATTGTCACCATGCTAGTTGAGCATGGTGTGTCTATCGTATATGTTCCTCCTCTGTTCCCTCACTTGACGCTTCCACTTGTCCTGTTGGTGGGTGACGCGGTTGAGAACATTTCCTCGAACACCCATAGCTTGAGACGGTCCGCTGATGGTGCTTTCATCCTGTTACAAAATTTATTTTATATATTATTTGAGGCAGTCATAAAAACAAAATGTGACGGTTGTTAGTCCTCAGGGAAATTAATTATTTTTATTTTGCCACTCATGTAACAAGACACAGCGCTGTATTGAAGTCTGCCATTCAACACGCAATGTCTTAAAATTTGGCGGTGTTTGGGTAAACAAGTGTCTAAACACTAAGGTTAACTTTGCCTTCCCTGTTATATACGGAATACAGCGTCAAATTAAAATATATGTATATAATTACTTTTATTTTAATACTAAGAATATTTTACAATTTGTTATTGTTTAGGATTTTTATTATATTTTGTACGTTGTTTTGAAATATATATGGAATGAGAATAAAGATTGTTTCATTTTTAATTTTGAAAGAATGTGTTTCATTTTGGTGCCCTAGATTTCATTATAAAAAGTTTTGGTGCAGTTAAAAACATACAGGTATCGTAATAAAATAAAAAAAAAAATGAAATAGGGTTGTCAATTTGTCATTACCATACACAAATAAAAACTTTTTTTTAATTTTTTATTTTATTTTCATATAATTTTTAAATTAGATATTTTCCATTGAAATATCTATAAATATTTTAAACTTAAATATCTTTAAATAAAGATCAATTAAAATATATAAATCCTAAATTTCCTTATGTGCAATTCATTTCGCGATACAAATAGTGTGGTGGCATCTTGTGCATTCACATAGTATCGAAGTGCGTTTACGAGATTACGATGACGCTTTATAAATACCAAAATTTGCTATTAACGTGTAAAAATATTATATTTTTAATATAATAAGACTCGTCATTATAATTTAGAACTGTTTTCTTTAAGTCGGTAAAGTTTTAATTTTTTTTTACTAAATATCATCCACCCATTTGTACATAGATTGTCTGTTATGTAAGACTATCGATTATTTATTTGGCTTACGTCATTTATATATTTTGGTTATTTACTTTCTGTTTATGATAGTATAGTAATAGTTTGAATATTTTAGAGCCAGAGTTGTCAAGATTATTTACGAAATCATGTTCAGTACAAATAAAAGGTCTTATTCAAAATATTTTTCAGGTATCATTCAGATTATTGTTTTGCCGCAAAACTTGAAATTATTTAAATCAAATTGTAAACAACACAAGACGGAGGCCAGTCGTGGCGCAGGGGCACAAAGTGTGACTGTAAAACTGACTGGTTGTGGGTTCAATCCCCACTCGAGATGAAATATATACTTAAATTTCCATTTCTTCGTTCTGGTACCGAGGACTTAGGACGAGGTAGGAGGAGGCAGAAAGTGGGGAATGGAGAGTCTAAGTACTAAGTTCCCTCTGCCTACCCTGCAGTGTGCGGGATACAGCGTGAAGCTGATTTATTTATTTATTTTACAAGCCGGAGTGACAATAGCGTTATTTGCAGATGCATAGAATATTCTGCTTATCCAATCTGCAGATTTATTATGCTCGGATTAAGGATTCAATATGGCTTCTATGTAAACATATATTGAACTAATGTGGGCAAGATCTTGTGATGTTTACTCAATTGTTTGAAAAATGTGAATACTCTAAACTGATATTTTCAGTTCTTCTAACGCTGCGGGATTAGAAATTACATCAAATGCAAATAATACGACCTAAGCTGTGCCGACTGGGGCAGTTATTGCAGGTTCAATATTTCGGTTTCTCTAATTTTAGTGTTATTTCTTTATCTATCAATAACTTATTCAGTATATTCAAAAATAAGGACCATGATATTAAGAATGTGCTTAAAATTTGCTACATTGTTACAAGCTTTGCTGTTTTCGTCAGAGAAATGTTTGTTTATTTTCACTGAAATATCTAATTATAATTATTAATAAAGTACTTTTATACTGAACATTTTTGTTATGGACTCTAAGAAATCCCTTACCTCTACTTTGTTGAAAAATTTAATAGTATTTGGTTTATAATTTAGTTTTGTAATTGCACCTATAAATAATAATAAACCCACATAACACTGAACACAATATTTCCGGCTCCCCGGTCTGGTGGTAATATAAAGCGAGGCGTTGGGTTCCGCCATGATCACAAAAAGTTATTTATAGGTTCTCTTCGGTTAAGCTGTATTGTAAAATCTCGTTCTAGTTCTATGGTGTTTTTAAGCTTTAAATTTAAAATTAGTTTTATTGCAAGCCTTTAAAAAAGCCTAGCCCAAAGCCTGTCTAAGCTATATTATAAATAAAGCTCTACGTTACGTTGTTTCTAAGATTTATATATTACTTTAAGTAAGAAAATATAATATATTACGTGTAGAACTTATAAGAATGAATTATTATTATTATTTATTAATATTTCCATTTATTGGCTCTGGCACCAAGGCACCAAACCCGGCGTTGAGTTCCGCCACTCAACATGCACTGCCTCGACAAATTCGGTGAAAAGTTGGGAACAGTGTCTTAAGAATAGGTTCCATCTGCTTATCATGATGTGTGCGGGATACAGCGTGAAGCTTATTTATTACAAAATATGCAGTACTTTTGTGCTCAGATGAAAAAATGTAGTGCTTTGCAATTTTTTTAGGGTTTCATAGTTGGCTATATGGCAAGAAATGGAACCTTTATAATTTCGTTATGTCTGTCTGTCCGTCCGTCCGTATGTCACAGACATTTTACTCGGAGACTATATATACTGTATGGTTTAAATTTGGAAGGTAGGTGTATTTTATGACCCCCTACAAAAAAATATCAAGGGTTTAATTTTTGTTGCATTATAACTCCATACACATAACTGTGGGGTGAAATATGTTTTCACCCCACAGTTATGTGTAAGAGAATATGCCGTGTGTCACTAAAAATGTCTTCCTAAATAGAATGGGGGTTTTTAAGACAGTCTCTTTTATTATGTCAATACTTTATTAGATGCTTTTAAAGTGTTCACCGGTAAACAGATTATAGAATTCAATAAAAACTTCAAATGAAAAATTGGCTTGAACAAAATCGATTTCGTGGTTTAAGAGATATGTGATAATTTCAAACAAAATATCTTTCGGTTGGATTTAAAACCTCTCCTTTTTGGAATAGGTTAAAAATGGCATATCAAGAATCATAAGTAATGGTCCACCACCGTATGGTATGCTAAGGATCTCGTCTTGTTTTTGGCTGGTTTTTTATGTATAAATCGTCTCATACAAAATTATTTTAATTTAATTTCATATACAATGTATTCAAAAACATATTGTTAGTACATATATATATATATATATATATATATATATATATATTAAGAATGTATTTGTAGGGATTGGTAAATTGAAACTTATATCTTTGATCAAATATATAAAAACATTGTCAATATATGATTATGGGCTGTAAGTGCAAAAAAAAGTGCACCTCAATGAGAATCTAGCAGCAAACTAATTGTATACAGATTACTACAATGAGTGAATGTGTGTATGTCATAATATAAAAGCAAAATTGAAAGGCAACTATAAAACAAAAAATATATATACACATAATTTATATAACCACAAAAAGACCAAATACTTTTCAAAGGACCATTTCATTTTTTTTCTCAATTTTCATTTTTTTTTAATCCATTCTTTATTTATAATTCGTAATCATAACTTACATCTTCGTTCGTGTGTTCTTGATAAGAGGCTTTAGCTCTCTTGTTGATAAGTGGATCGAGACATATAAGGAATCCCATGTAGGCTACTAGCAGCATTATCACCCATATCACTATAATCACTACTACCTGTGGAATAAAGTCATAAGAAATCTGCATTTGAAGATAGTGGGTTCAAATTTTTACGTGGGGGAATATTTTATTAATAACATTTTCTATAGAGAACAACATAAAACTAAAAATGCTGAAATGGATAATGAGGACTGCCAATAATATCGCTAATTCAAAATTATATTTATAGTTAAAAACAGGAACTTTTTAGATAATTTTGAAAATCTTATTTATATAATGTATTGCAATGATATTACCTTTATAATAGTAGTATTTCGATTTTCATACTTGCATTCGCATCGCGGACAGAACTCTTGCTCACGGCCTTTTATCAGTTCACCAACACGAGGAAGAATTACCCCATCGCAATTGCTAGACAATAAAGGAAAAAAAAACAAGTAAATATACATATATATCGTTGGCTTAGAGTATAAACCTATTGAATATGTTTTTTTATTTTTTTTTGTTATAATCAGCTTCACGCACGAAGTAGGGAAGGTAGGGGGAACCTAATGTTCACCACTGTGTTCCCCACTTTTCACCGACTTTTTGAGGCATTGCTAGTTAAGTGACGGAACTCAACGCCGCCCTTTGCCTTGTTACCAGAGCCAAGGAAATGAAAACATAAATATATTATAATTCATTTACCCGAGTGGAGATTGAACCCACAACCGTCGCGTTTACAGTTGCAAGCGTGTGCCACTGCATCATAACGGCCTCAATTACTATGACATATTATATAAAAAAAAAACATGCAAAGTTATAACAAGTTGCATTATTCAATCAATTCAGAGTAGGATGTTACTTACCATTTGTTGGGTGGTACATTCCCAATATAGAGTTTCCGGTCTGAGCCCACTGTGTTATTGAGGACTGCGGCAGGACTGGGGCACACACATTTACATCTTTTGTCCTCATATGATGCCTGTATTTAATTGATGTAAGAGAAAGAAGTAATTATAATAATATCAAGTTTATAACTTTAATTTTATAAATGAAAAAATGATTTATATTATGCCAGTTATTTGAGGCCAGTTGTGGCACATGGGCACAAAGTGTGACTGTAAAACCGACTGGTTGTGGGTTCAATCCCCACTTGAGGAGATGAAATATTTACTTAAATTTATATTTCCATTTCTTTGCTCTGGTGTTGAGACAAAGTGCGGAGTTGAGTTCTGCCACTCAACACGCAATGCCTCCAGAATCTGGAAGAAAGTGGAGACCCTGCTATGTGCGGGATACAGCGTGAAGTTGATTTATTTATATTATAATAGAGTCCAATGTATAAACAAAGGTATTGTAGCACAGCATCTGAGTGCAAGTCAAAGAATTCAAGTAAAACAAATAATTTTCTCTAATTCTGGGAAATTATTTATTTTGTTATATTTTTTTTGTTTGTATATGAAATTTTGAAACTATGTAAAAAAACATTCAGAATTATGTTGATTTATCATATTATTAAAAGATTTCTTTAGGTGAAATATTAATAATATATCAGATTTATGCTGTATATATATTTTCACTTTTTTTAAGGGAATAAAGATGGCATATTTCAGACATTAATGTATATTCTCTTTAGTTGTTTGGATTTTTGTGTCAGAGTAGTGTCAATTTGTGGGTGTATGGAAATTGTGTCCAAGCTGCTCACACACAAACTGATGATACTGTAATGGCTTATATAGTATAGTGTATTGAAAATCAAAGCTGTTGAAGCAATAGCAACTTTAATACAATTCAATTTAATATGTACAATAATTTTTGTAATAGATACACTCAATGTATACACTGAGTATATTGTGTTGTAGTGTTTGTATAGTATTTTTACATTTTTTTTTGAACAAGCAACTTCAATATTCATGAGCATTCTTTTAAATGCATATTGGTAACAATTAAATTAGAAAAATCATCTGATAATTGGAAATTAACATTTAATTTAGTTTAATGTGGGAAACATGTTTTGTTTTCTTTATTATTATCTTTTGTTGTTGATTTGTGATTTTTTTTATCTTTTGCTGTTAAATAAGAATTAAATATTTTTAATGAAAATTATTTTCATGTATTTTCATTAAAATATCTCATTTGTCTAAGTTTTACAAAGTATGAAAAAAAAGAAAAAAGTTGATTACTATTATAATTTGTAAACAAAAAGAGCTCGTCCTTCAATATGTCTATAAATACTACGTATCGAATTATTGTCAAGTCTAACTCTACAGAGCTAGCTAGCTAATTGATTTAAGCATTTCAAAGATTTATAAGCCAAATGTTATTTTAATAAATATTATTCACAACCAAAAAGTAAACAGTAAAACTATTTGTTACTTACGGATACTAACGAAGCACACGAAACAATAAACACAGCCAATGTTATTTTATATAACATTTTAGTTGAATATTTGTATAGGTTTAGAATATAACAAAATTTGGTAAAATACGTCTCACTTTATTTAGGGATTATTGATAGAATCGAAATATACTACTCCATTCTTTTGTAGGAAGACATTAGTGCACAGGTTAAAAATATATAAAATTTAAAATGTAACAGATTATCTAAGGCTGCAAAAGGAGCGTTGTAAATATAATTTAACTAACTAGCGTGTGAAAATAGACATGAAACTTCATATTAAATTTTGTTCAAATAATAATTTACAGTATATTTCATATAATTGATTACTTATGAAATATTATAAGAATTAGTTTATGTAGAATGTTGTAGAATGGCGCCACATACAATTAGGTGTTTGTATTCGTTTTAACTTTCGAGCAATAGATGACGCTCTAAGTGTTGAATTCGCTAAGAAATAGTCAAATTTATCTTTTTTTTTATGATTTATCATACAAATAAATTAGAGTCTCAGTATGATTTGTTAAATGCCGAGAACGGACGCACAAGCAGGTAAAGAGACTGGCTCGTGGTTACTAATAGAAGAAATATATACTTACACTTATAGGTTATTATAGAGAAAAAAGTGTTTTGTTGAGTATTGTACTTTTCTTACTTTAACCCTTTTAAATCAAAAGGTAACTGTTTTTGGCTATCATTTGAAACAGAAAAAAAAGTTTGTGTACACAATTTTTTCAGAAAAAAAGGTATCTTTGGATCCAGAAGCGTGAAATGTAATCTATTAAAATTAGCTTTAAAATACTATCAGAAATTCTGTGTACCTAAATGTTAAAGTTTAAATATATTTGCTGTTATTAATAACACATATACCTACCTATACAATAACAAGGCAATATTTTAATTTACTATAAGCAATATTTGTTTGATAAATTGGTAAGGACATAACTCGATCCATTATGGCATGAGACAAAATGTAAACAAGAAAATTCTGTTTCTCAAATTTTATTGTATTTTTTTAGTTGTACTTAATTTATTTAACATGGACGTAGCGTAGCGTAGTATTATTGCTTGTTGTGCTTGAATGTTATATATAAAATATCTTTGTATAAAATAAGAATAGCAAAAAAAATTAAAATGTACAAATTTTACTAAAACTTAACTATTAGGATAATAAAACTTAATATATCTATTTTTCAATCATTTATCAGAAATCGGAGGTTTAGGATAGAATAAAATTGTGAATATTGTATAAAAAAAATCTCACACAATCTCGTCTCTTTTTCTTAAGTGTCTATACCTACTAAAAATATATTTTACACGATAAATAAAATTAAAAAATATTTCCAAAAAGCTTTTTCATATTTATCGCCAGTGTTGCCCAGTGAAATAAAGTACACAGGGTGTTGATTTTTCAACAAAAGTTGTGAGAGGAGAGGACGGTAACAGTGATAAATAGTCTCCATTAGAGATACGCAAGCTTAGATTAACACAAACGTAGACTTACGTAGCTCGTTACTGTTCCTAACAAAGCCATTTTACTTAATATACCCAATATAGGACTGTAGTTGTTAAAAGTTTTGTAACTATAATGATTTTGTATACATATGGCAATTTTTATATTATAGTTATAGAATAAAAATAGGTTCAATCTTTATTCTTCAAATTTTAAATAAGTTAAAGCATGGTTTCAAAATTCTACTATTACTTATATGCAGGCAGAGAAAACTTAGTGTCAAGACACACATTGCTTCGATTTTCTCCTAAATTTGAGACTATTCATTAATTAATTTTTAATTTTTAATGTAATTTTTAATATGATAATATTTTTTAATTTTTATTTAACTTAGTTAGCCTGGTTAATTTGTTCTACGTTTACCACAGTAACTTTGTGGAGTATAGCTCAAAGCTAGAATTTTGTTACCAAGTTGAAAGGTCTTGGGTTCCAAATTTCAAATCCTACTATTTAGGATTACTATTGAGGACGAAGTGTTAGATAACTTCTGTGTCAGTCATTTTAAGGGGTGTGTATATAACGTTATTTCTTTCTTGTTTTACTACTACAATTGTTAAACAAAGATGACTATTATATCTATCTATTATTAGTTTCTTCTTTTTAAAATTATTTAAAGCGGTATTTTACCATTAGAAAACTGGTTAGAATAAGATTTTAGAAAAGGTATAATAAATTGAACGTAGCAGGACTCGAACCCGCGCCTCTTGAACACCGTCCACTTGGAACCGAACTTGGAATTTCCAAGAAGCAAATTATATAAATACTATTTTAGGAAACGAATAAATTTTAATGTAGCTTTCAAATTTCACAGTATTGAAATAGGTTATTCTATTACGTAAAATATATTCTTCTATTCTTGGTGTGGAATAACATTTCAAAAGGCACGAAGTGAGATCTTACAATACAAACAATCAAAACAAAAAAGTTTAAATTTCTTAAAAAAAATAGTAATTTATATTTGTAGTTCATTTTATAATGAGTGCATACATTATTTGCACTTAAGTTAGTCAACTTTATTTACAGCGTAATCACAACCTACGGAGTATTCAGTTCAGTTCTTCATTTATGGCGCTTCGAGCGTGCCAGTTGAGCACTAATCACTTCGCCATCCTACGGAGTATTGCCCGTAGACCTACAATTATGAAATTTGGCAGGATGTGAGACGTAGCAGTGCAAGTAGAGAGAGGGAGAGAAAAAAAAATAGATAGATATAATTTTTTAATATAGATAAAAACTATTACAAACTTATAACTATAATAGTTTACTATAACTATAATAGTTTACTTTATACAGAATAAGTATATATGCGTACAATCTTAAGTTTGTCAAATTTTATAAGTCATACTTCCCATTGATTTCTATGTTTGAAATTAGTACGCTTGGTGGGTGAGATCTATCTACGGCTACTGGCTACGTCCACCGGAAGTACCCTATAGGTTTTGATTACGCGCCGAATTATATTCAAAATGCAGCAAAAACGATGCATAAATGCAACTGCATGCAAAACTATTCTTATCTTTTTCTTGCATTGACTTAGAAATTTGATTTGTTGTGCGCTCCAAGGCACCGTCGATCTGAATATTTGATATTAATGTCAGTTTGATACCTCTATCTTGAGATAATTGGACTTACCAATCGGACAGACAAAAAATAAAGTATTATATTATTATTATTTTTTTTCTACTTCAAACTGTTTTTGTTGTATAGTAGATAGAGGGACTACACGTTAAAATGCTATACGCATAAATAATAATAATGATAATAATAGTAATAGTAATAAAAGAATAAAGCATTTAATTTAACCGAGTGGGAAACAAACCCATAACCGCCGTTTTTACAATCAGATATTGTGCCGTGTGCTATGACAGCTCACGTTATTTCATCAATTTTATCATATTAAATACTAATAATAGTAATAATTATGCGAGGTGTAATTGTGATTGACAACATAATATGATGAAAACTAGAATTAAATTTGTTATTTTTATAATATTAGTGTAAATTCTTAATTTTTATAAATTAAGTTATTATTTGAGCAACTCAAGGCACAAGCGTAGTACTGCAAACGCGACAGCTTGTGGTTTTGATTCCCACTTGAAGAAATTAAATTCAATTATTTTTATTTCTTTGCTCTGATAACAAAGCAAAGCGTGGCGGCAGCGCAATGCCTCACCTAATTCAGCAGAAAGGAGTTACAGGTTACCTTTGCCTACCTTATGCTATGTGCGGGATACAGCGTGAAACTAAAACAAAATTGTTACTATATACAAAGTGCAATCATTAAATCTGCCTATCTTATCAAGAAATAAGGAAATATTGTTATGACCACTTTAATATTTAATTTTATACATAAAAATAAATTAAAAAAATATCCTTACATTTTTTGGAATTCTTAATTACAAACAAAACAAACAAAAATCCAGCCTAACCTACAATAAAATAAGGAACCATTTTATTCTTCTCTTCCTAATTACAAGCCCAGGACTCTATTTATAAGAACTGACCAAAGAAATTCTCTAGTATATCGAGAAATAATAAAACATTTATACAAGTCCGTTTACAGGTTACACTTATTTAGTATTTATGTATTGTAAACACTGTACAAAGGAAGTGGTCACACAGGAGCGGAGAGTTGCTATTCAAACCCGGTGTTCGGCTCGGAAATATGACAATGTTTCGGTCTGCAGCGATGTGGGCATGCCTTTAGGATAGCGTCGGGGCGGTAAAATATTACATTTTAGGTATGTTGTGTTTTTTTTATTCTTTCCTTTTTTTTTCTATTCTCTTCTTAAAACTCTCCCGTGATAAGTGTCTCTTAATTAAATGCCCGTTGTTATTGAATCGGTTGAGTTTATTCAGTCTAATCAGGTACAGTCTAATGCAGAATAGTATAGATATATTTATAGAAATAAAAAAATGTATTTCAGATGCTGTAAATAGAAGATATTACGTTAAAATTAAAAAATATAGTTTTTTCATCGATTAAAAAACACAACGTGTATGATGTTTGATTAATTAAATTAAAATAATGTGAGGATTTTAAAATGGTTTTGGAAATTTCGAAACCATTCCTGATTCAATGTGATGTGAAAAAAAATGTTTCCTTATACTATAGCGGTCTCGTATAAAATATCTTAAATTAGAAACGACATCATGAATTAAATAATACAATAAAAAAAAAACAATTTAATATATCGCTATTAGGTCTAATAATATTTTAACCACAAAAACCGTCACTAAATTAAAAAAAAGCACAAACAAACATACAAAATGAGAAACATTCAAATGAATATTCCTAAGAAACAGGCAACACCGTTTTAGCGGCGCCACCAACCTTTATTGTTCCCACCGGGGCGGGCGCGCGATCCTACCTACCTACCTACTACCTACTACCTACCTAACCTACACCTCCAAAGTTTATTGCGCACAAATTGTATGCATTATTTATTTAATTTAAAAGCGAAGAAACCCAAGCGCGATCATACGCCTCTACGCCGAAATGAGAACGCGAAAGAGTGCTACAAATAAATAACATCTGAATATAAAAGTATTAATATGAAGGAAGGAAGTGGATTCTAACAGCTTACTGTTGGAATGGTACTGATTTAGTTGTTATGATGCGCAATTGTTATTTTTTTATGTTTCCTAGCTGCTTTTATTAGATATATACTGGGTGTTGCACTAGCTTTAACCGATGGCTTCGCCCGTGTGGTCAAATAGTAATAAGTGTTCGTTGTATGTACGTGACATATGCCATATTCTAAGTTCTAGAAGTAACTAACCGCAAGTACAGTGGGTTATAGTCAGAAATTCGTGGCGCAGCACACTGGTTGTGGGTTCGATCACCACTCGAGGAGATTAAATATTTTTTAAAATTTATATTTCCATTTCTTCGCTCTAGTGTCGCAACAACAACACGCAATGCCTTAAGAATTCAGCAGAAAGTGGGAAACAGAGTGTATTAAGGTGTAGGTTCCCTCTGCCTACCCTGCTGTGTGCGGGATACAGAGCGAAGCTGATTTTATTATTCTTATGTAATATAGACTACAGTAGTTCCTAAGATTAGCGCGCACCAACAAACTCTGTAGCTTTATATTCAATTAGTGTGGTTATTTAGACAATTTTAACGACCACGACACCACCACGGACAATTTGAGTTAATATTACATGTTTTTTAAAATGACATACACAAATTACCATATTGTAATTAAGTGTTAAAAGAGTATTTACTAAAAGAATAATGAGAAACCCAAAGAAATCGATATTAAAAGAATATATATATTTTTTTTATTACTTACGAGGTTTACTTTTTAGATTAAAAAAAAAGCACAAATGTCGATATTTTTTTTATTACATTATAATTACATTATACAATTGAGTCGCACCTTTTTGCAGGTATATATTGTTTCAAATCGGAATCAAAAACAATAAGCACTCACGTAAAGTATACAGTCATCATGAGTGATTTTTAACCGATTTCAAAAAAAGAGGGTCATTAATGACCCTCTTGCCACTGTATTTTTTTTTCATAAGAAATCCTAAGTCACTAGGTGCGCGTAGTCTCCGAGGCGAGATCTCCGTATTAATTTGTTTTATATTTTGGATAAAAAATCGACTAAAGATGTAAGATTATTTTAAGAAAATTAATTTTACAAGATCATAATAACCTAATAAAATTGTATAATTTTTAAAAAGATTTTTCGGTGGACTTAATAAAGGGCGGCGTTGAAAAGTGTCACTCACTATTAATAGCAAGATTCGATAATTTTAATAAAAGAAGGAAAGAAGAAGAATTTAAGGCGAGACCTACATGCCAAATTTCAGCGTTCTACTCCGCGAAGTTTCAGCTTTGCGATGGCCGTCAATTATTTAGTAAGGTAAGAGTTCTATAAATAAGTATAGATAGTGGTTTAATAGAGACACGTCTATCCTATCTCTACATATAATATACAAAATAAAAGTTTCTAGTCTCTATTATATAATATTATAAAGTGTTATAATAAATCCTCACACTCTACTCCGCACGGACTACGCGTTCATATAAAATAAAATACCAAGCTAGGTTTATAGACCATTGAAAGGAACCTTAGGTACCTACAATGAAACACACATTGGTTACATAGTGACTGTCTATCTGAACTAATTATGTTTTTACTATACGATAATTTGATAAACTTATAAATATATTACATATATGTATGTAGATATTTATAAAGAGATTTATAAAGTCTTGTTATTTGTGTGTGCAGAGAAATTAGAATGATAAAATACTCCGTTCTTCATATTTCACATATTTTAGAGATATAATGATTAAATCTAGCTAGAATTTCGTATTTTTTAGCTTCGCGCTGTATCCCGTATATAAATGGTACCGCCTAGGTCAGTGGTTCCCAACCAGTGGTCCGCGGACCACCAGTGGTCCGCAGAGGCCTAAAAATGGTCAGCGAACGATATATTGCGAATCGAACCCACAACCGTTGCGTATACAGTCACACGATAGTGACACTGACTGACTGACTTGTGCCTACATAGTGGTCCCTGCTACCAAAAATGATAAAAAAATGGTCCTTGATTAAGAAAAGGTTGGGAACCCCTGGCCTAGGTATAGGGAACCTAATACAAAATATCCTTTTTTTATTTATCTCGGAGACATTTTGTTTAGTGGAGGCGAAAGGTAAATAAATAATTTTTAAATATAAATATTTATCATCAGTAACAATCACACGAGTAATCATCGAGTATATCTCTAAGTAGGCATACTCAGATATTTCAAGACAAGAGGGTGCGATATTAATATAGGTAATTAAACTTCCTTTATTCCATTTCATTGGAGTTTAATACTGTACAGTATAATTATTTGAATTCTATCTTTTACAGTCGTGGCGCAGTGGTACAAAGTGTGGCTGTAAAATCGATTGGTGGTGGGTTCGATTTCCACTTAAGGAAATGAAATATTTATTTATATTTATGTTTTCATTTTTTCGCTCTGGTATCGAGGCAAAGCGCGGCGTTGAGTTCCGCCACTCAACACGTCTCCAGACCCGGCAGAAAGTGGGGAACAGAGGGTTTTAACACTAGGTTCCCTCTGCCTACCCTGCTATGTGCGGGATAGAGCGTGAAGATAAAAAAAAACTATATTTTTACATTGATGTAAAAAAATAATATTTTTTTCAAAAACTTAAGTGATGAGTTGTAGGTAGTGTAAATAATCTGCAAGATTGTTTTAAGCTATTTATGCTAACGAAATTTTGAATAAATGGTAAATCTAAGTAAAGTAGTTTTGTTTTGTAAGTAGCTGTGATTTATATGTAGGTTTGATTTGTTATAATTTATTTATTTTGTTATAGTCTATTTATTTATTATTATCGCTAGGAAAAACATACTTTATTTAAAGATTGTTTAAACTACAGACTTAAATATATTTTAATATTTTTTTTGTTTTTAAAAACTAGTGGTAGGCAGAGGGAGCCTAGTGTTAAGACACTCCGCTCCCCACGTTCCGCCGAATTCTGGAATAATCGTGTATTGAGTGACGGAACTCAACGCTGCAACTTACCTCGAATCCAGAGCAAAAAATATACAATGAGATAAATTAGCCATGTTAAAATTAATTCATATATGAGATTCAAAATAAATACTCAAATATTACTGTGGTGCAGTAAAACTAAATACTTTCCACCACAATCAAATCATTACAGTTAATAAATAATTGATAGGCGATTCGAAGACTCTTTTAACTGTAATTAACCTATACTAGTAGTACCTCGTCTCTCGAACTTAAACACTTAATTATTATTACCTTAATTACAGCTTTTTTAAATGGAAAAGACAAGGTCAATGAACGTACGGGTCACCTGATGGTAAATGATCACCGTCACCCACGACCAGAACACCAGAGGGGCTAAAGGTACGTTGCCGGCTTTTAAGTTCGAGATTGACGCGCTTTTTGAGGGTACCCAGGTCGTATCGACCCGCTGGTAGGCCATTTCACAGTTGCGTGGCGCGTGGAAGGAAGTTCCTATAGAACTGCGAGTGGAGTGCCACATGTCAAGGTGGTGTAGATGTTTATAAAGTTATTACCTTCGAACTATTTTTGTACATTGTTTTTGTATGTCGAGTTACAATGATGACTATTCGACTATTCGTCATGTTGAATATCGATATTTTATTTATATTTTTAATTTTTTAGTTAAAACATCTCATTCTTTATTGGTAGTCCATCTTAAAGAATTGAGACAATGCACTGTGTTTAGCTGTACATGTTTTGAGTTCCATTGCACTAGAGAGAATTAGGTATTTCACTTCTCACAAAGCAACTAGACAATGTGCGGTATTTAATTCCGCGCTCACTCAATAGGCAATATCTCAGATATTGGACGGAAATTGAATGCCTGCCTACCTCAGCCTACTGCCTTTATACCGGATACATTAAGAAAACGTTAGAGACTTTACGATAGTAAACCACAGATATATAGTTTGTTAAATTACACTTTTTTTCTAAAATGTAAACAGAGCGAGGCGATATATTATGTAACGCTTGTTTTATGACAAGAAATCAACAATGTAAGCTTTATTGAAATTGTGCAATGTATGTATGTATGTATGTATGTGGCTGTAAATTGTAAAATTAAAATAAATTAGCTTCACGCTGTATCCCGCACACAGCAGGGTAGGCAGAGGGAACTTAGTGTTAAGACACTCCTTTCCACAATTTCTGCCGGATTCTGGAGGCATTGCGTGTTGAGTGGCAGAACTCAACGCCGCGCTTTACTTCGATACCAAAGCGAAGAAATGGAAATATAAATTTAAGTAAATATTTCATCTCCTCGAATGGGGATCGAAACCACAACCAGTCGGTTTTACAGTCACACTTTGTGCCGCTGCGCCACGACTGGCCTCAAATTACAATATTATGAATTATAAAATCAATAATAATTATAAATATCAGTCTCTTTGGATAAGGCACAACATGTTCTATATCTCAACCAATGTAACGAATAATTTAGAGATCTTCAGTCCTTTGTGGCGCAGGGGCAAAAGCATGCAACTGTAAACGCGACGGTTGTGGACTCGATTCTCACTCGGATAAATAAAATAATATTGTCATTTCGTCAATATGCAATGCAGTCATATTCGGCGGAAATGGTGTAACGGAAGTGTCTTAATAGGAACGGAAGTGTCTTAATGAGAAAATGGTATTTAACACTAGGTTCCCAATTTCCCTCTGCCTAATCTGGTATGTGCGGAATACAGCAGGAAGCTAAAAAAAATAATGTCTTAGTGTCTCATCACTCGGTCCCCTTTGTAATAAATGCCACAATAAGCGGAAGACGCGTGTTATATATATTAAAGTAAGTGAAAAACACAACTGAAACTGGTGAAAAAAATACTGACTGCATAATAGCAAAAAAGTAAAGCAAGCCAACTTATTAAGATTAACCCAATTTGGAGGTTCCTTGGGAAGATTAAATTAATTGAACAATATATACAGATACATGCATCACCCTCCTTTACGATAGCGCAGTCGGGTAAAAAAGAAGTATAGTACAGCTTCTAAGACCCACTTTTTAATATTACATGTGTCGATGTCAACATACATTCCGCGCGAGCTTTATGTAGTGGCCATAAATCAGTTATATTTGTGGAGTCATATTCAGTCCGTGAACTCTATTGTATTATATTTTTTATTGTAATGCATATCTTTTTTATAAAAAATTAAGAATATTTGTAAATATTATTGAGGCCAGTCGTGGCGCAGCAGCACGAAGTGTGACTGTAAAACCGACTGGTTGTGGGTTCGATCCCCACTCGAGGAGATGAAATATTTACTTAAATTTATATTTCCATTTCTTCGCTTTGGTGTCGAGGTTAAGTGCGGTGTTGAATTCTGTCACTCAACATGCAATGCCTCCAGAATTTGGCAGAAAGTGGGGAACCGAGTGTCTTAACACTGGGTTCCCTCTGCCTACCGTGCTGTGTGCGGTATATAGAGTGAAGCTGATTTTTTATTTTTTCATATAGTGTTAAACAGCACGACCAAGACCATATGGAATATTTCTATCTATTATCATATACTTATTTTAGTACATTAAAAGAGTATGTTATTATCAATTTAATTATACATAATAGTATTGGCACTAATTGGCAAATTGAGTAGATTCATTAACTTTATATATTTTATAAGTTTAACATATAAAAAGTACTGTTAAAAATCACTAGCAACACTGTATAGAATTATTCAATTTCCTTTTGCGTAAC
>JAATLQ010035084.1:0-26628 GCA_013421005.1 Heliconius erato x Heliconius himera | reverse complement strand
CCCGCGCCGCGTGGAGCGCCTGGCGCGCGACGCGCTGCACGACCCCGTGCGCGTGCAGCACGGCGCCGCCGGGGAGGCCGCCAGGCTCGTCACGCAGAGGGTGCGGTGAGTGCTGTCTGTCTGTCTGTCTGTCACATACCTCCACTCGCCCTCGTGCGCTCGACCTGCGCGCACGTGCGGCCGGAGCGGCAGGCGCTGCTGTTCTCGGCCACGTTCCCGCGCCGCGTGGAGGGCCTGGCGCGCGACGCGCCGGAGCGGATCACATACACATATTCATTTTAAAAATGGCTTTCGTAAAAAAAGAGAGGAAATGTTTTTATTAGCAAAAGTTGTTACTGATTTTCATTACTTATTTCTTTGTGAAATGATTGTTTATTTATATAAATGACAACGTTATTATGATTACAGAATATTCAACAAACCGGAAGAAAAGTGGCCTTGGTTATTAGAAAATTTAGTAGAATTCTTATCCGCCGGAAGTGTCTTAATATTTGTTACCAAAAAGGTAAATTACACTATTTTATAAATTCAATACAAAAAGCAAAATTTTTCATATAACGTGTTCTATGATGTAATTAAAATGTAATTAATGGTTTTATATAATTAAATTTTATTTATTTTAAATATGCAAAGCTAGTTTTAGATTGAAATTTAATGTTAAAGAATATTTATTTTAATTTTTGTTTTGGTATTATTATTATTATTTAACATTACAAACAAACAAACTCTTGAATCAATTTTACCCACAAATAACTTACATTCCAGTTGGAAGCGGAACAAACAGCAGCCAACCTAGGCATCCAGCAGTACGACGCGCTCCTTCTGCATGGCGACATGGAGCAGGCAGACCGCAACAAAGTGATTACAGCCTTCAAGAGACAGGAGACCAGTATTCTGGTTGCTACTGATGTTGCTGGTATGATTATATTGATGTTATATACCTAATGATGATGATTAATTCGTTAATATTTAAATTCAATCACCCATTCATCAATACGACCATTTATTTATACACTCTTTATTTCTTCATCCATTTATCAATGAACCTATTGATTTATTTTCTATATGATTCGTTTATTCACCTGCTAACTCATTCATTCGTTCATCTGGTGAACATTACCTGATTAAATCGTTGATATATGTATTTGTTCATTCATGTACTTAATCGTCAAAGACCCACAGCTCTGTGTTTTTTGCATATTAAACTTATCAGCATTGCACTGTCTTGTCTTTGCTCAAATATTTTTTCAGTCTTTACAGATAGGAAAAACTTGTCTTTAATTATATTCAGTTAGAATAAAAGTTCTGCAAACTGCTAAAAATTATCGCATCATAGAGAGCCGCAATGATCCAGAATTAGGTTCACTTATATTGGTTAAAATGGAAATAGTCAGTCGGCATTTGGTTCATTTGTTATCGTTCTAATAGGAGCGAGCTTGTTTAACATTTGTCCGTGGTGCAGCGCGCGGCCTGGACATCCCGCACATCCGCACGGTGGTGAACTACACGGTGGCGCGCGACGTGGACACGCACACGCACCGCGTGGGGCGCACGGGCCGCGCCGGCGTGCCCGGCGCCGCCTACACGCTGCTCGCGCGCGACAAGGACCGCGAGTTCGCGGGACACCTGCTCAGGAACCTGGAGGGCGCTCAGCAGGTATCAAACGCTCAATCATATTTACATAACTTTGCATTTATACACATTAATAGGTACACTTTAACTACATTTAACTATAAACTCCACAGGAAGTACCAGAGGAACTAATGCAACTCGCGATGCAGTCTGCTTGGTTCCGCAAATCCCGCTTCAAGAAGGGCAAAGGAAAGAACCTCAACATAGGCGGGTGTGGATTAGGGTATGTTAGGCTATTATTGTTTAGTTTTAAAGAAATGTCTTGTATTTTAAATAGGTGAATTTTATGGATTGTTAGAATTGAATATAGAAGTAGAGTTTAGTAGTTTTCTACTTAAATATATTGTTCGGTGATGTTACGAAATTAAATGTTATGTTTTCTCATAAGAATATTGATCTAAGTGTGATTCGTATATACAATCACTATAGTGCCATGTTAGAAGGTATAAATTGATAATCTATGTTAGTAAGAAGATTAATTATATATTTTTTGTATAGTTATAAAGAACGTCCAGGCCTGCCCTCCTACAATGAAGAGACGTCGGCCCCCGCCCCCGCGCCCTCTGAGAAGGGCGGCCCCGCCACCAACCGCCTCGCGTCACTCAAACAGGCATTCAGATCACAGTATAATCAGGTAAATAAGAATGATCCCCTGCTGTATGCGGGGCACAGTGTAAACTCACTTATTTTATACAGAAATACATACAAATACAAATACATTGTAACCGTTTTTTTTATTGTAAGTTATATATGTTTTTTGTATATTATAGTTCTCTATAAGAATAAATGTTAAATAGCTTTCATAATATTTTTTTCACATGCACTCTAGTCTGTTCAATGCCACCTTCAGACTATCGGTCTTCCCAAATCTGTGGAAGGTCTCCCAGATCATTATGATCGACAAACCAGGAAAGCCTCCGCATGAATGCTCCTCTTACCGACCGATAAGCCTCACTCCTGTTCTGTCCAAGTTGTGGGAAAGAATCTTTCTGCACCGTCTCAACACGATCATTGAGGAGTACGATGTTGTTCCCATTCATCAATTTGGATTCAGAAAATCACATTCTACAATTGAACAAGCCCATCGGATATATCATACCATCAGACAATATTTTGAACACAAAAAATACTGTTCGGCTGCATTTCTGGATATTCAACAGGCATTCGATCGCGTTTGGCATAAGGGATTGCTGGCTAAGATAAAAGAAAAATTGCCTCACTCTGTATTCTTCATTCTAGAATCCTATCTCTCTAACAGGTTATTCCAAGTCAAGCACGGTGATGCCCGATCAACATTGTACCCTATTGAAGCCGGAGTGCCCCAAGGCTCCGTTCTGGGCCCTGTGTTATATAACATTTACACATCGGACCTACCTACCTCAGACAACAAAGTAACAATTGCTACCTACGCTGATGACATCGCCTTATTAGCAGTAGATAGTGACCCCAAGACTGCAAGCAGATATCTGCAAACTCAGTTAGACGTAACTTCTGATTGGTTTCAAAAATGG
Source organism: Heliconius erato x Heliconius himera (assembly GCA_013421005.1). NCBI lineage: Eukaryota > Metazoa > Arthropoda > Insecta > Lepidoptera > Nymphalidae > Heliconius > Heliconius erato x Heliconius himera. The sequence continues at coordinate 23,485 of JAATLQ010035084.1, read as the reverse complement.
CGAATTCGAGCGAGCGCGTCGAAATCTAACCACATCACTTTTACTCTACGGAAAGAAAATTGCCCACCTGTACATCTTGGCAACAATGTACTACCTCAATCGGACTGCATTAAATATCTGGGCTTTCACTTAGATAGACGCCTTACGTGGAAAACACATATTAAGCAAAAAAGAGACCAAATAAACCACAAGTATAGAGCCTTATATTGGATGATGGGAAGAAACTCTGTACTTAGTCTCGATAACAAATTGCTAATATATAATTCAATACTGATACCAATTTGGACGTATGGAATTCAGTTGTGGGGTGTCGCAAGTAAAAGTAATATCGCCTGCCTTCAAAGGGTACAAAATAATATTCTACGGAATATCGCAAACTCACCGTGGTTCACAAAAAATGATGAAATTCACGAATACCTGAATATTCCAACAGTATCGTCAGAGATTGAGCGTCACAAGAAGCTGTATATGGAACGCCTAAAACTCCATCCCAATTCTCTAGTGTCAGAATTGCTGAGCAACGCCGGCGTGGTGAGAAGGATAAAGCGAACCCACGTGCTCTGAATGGAGACAGAGGCACTGGCCTCCTGCTCCAAATAAAAACATCCAATCACAACAAATCTGATGATAGTCTTAAACAGACTGATAGCAGATAAAAACAAAACATGCACTCTAGCATGTGCCGCCTATCGTGACAAACCAATGTGTGTTCTTTATAATTTTATGTATTAATATAGTATTCTTTTTACAATACTGTACAGTTCCCGGGGTTTAAGCTTTTAACAATAAATTTTATTATTAGTAGTCAATAAAATAATAAAAATATATGAATTCTTCTACGCCGGATATTGTATCTTTATTATTTTGTGTCTGGTCTGATATTCGTTTGAGTTGTTAATAAGGCCTATCCGTTATATAATGAAGAAGAGTCCACGATTTTTTTTTCATGTTTGGTCTCATACATTTTTTTATTTTTATACAGTAATAATGTTTTTGTTCTTTATCTTTCACTTTTAATAAATGGAAATTTAAAATAAAATATTAAGAATTAAATATGTGACGCTGCCGATTGTCAAGAGGTAGTATAAATCGGCTTAGTCCTAGCTAGTGATGTCACACATACACTATATGTATGAACACTCACACAAATGCAAAGCTCAGCTTAGACTTCGCGAACCATACTGTACTTTTGTGATAAACCGATAAATGAATTAACAAATATATGACATTTACTTGTTTTGTTCCAGTTCACAGCATCAACAGACCACTCATGGGAACAAACGCGGCCGGTCCTGCAGCCCGGAGTCAACGCCCCCGCCACGGACGCGGAGGAGAGGGGCGAGAGGGTGCGCCGCGGCGGTAAACGCAGCAGATGGGAGTGACGTGTTACGTGTATATACCTACATATGTCATGTGAATATATGAGCGTTGTTGTCATGTTGCTTGTTTTATTTTTACCCATTTTCTTTTTATAATTGCGTAAATGATTATTTCTATAAATATACGTAATATCTAATAGAAAAACATAAAAAAAAATGTATATAAAAATAATATGTAAAAAATATCATCACTATAAAATAGAAATAAAAAAAAGTATAGTACGATTAATATAAGAAATATTATCTTATTTTTTAAAAAAATTAGCTTCACGCTGTATCCCGCACACAGCAGGGTAGGCAGAGGGAACCTAGTGTTAAGACACTCCATTCCCCACTTTCTGCCGAATTCTCGAGGCATTGCGTGTTGAGTGACAGAACTCAACGCCGCGCTTAACCTCGACACCAGAGCGAAGAAATGGAAATATACCGACCGGCCTCTTATTTTTTTTATATCTTATTTTTTTTTTGTAAAATATATGCATAACATGGATATTATAGTATATCAAAAAGTAGGGAGCAGGCAAGGGAGTCTTACGACCTTCTCTCCCGAGTCCAAAATAAAAGATACCATTGCATAAGATAATAGAAAATCTGATAATACTGTAGATAAAAATATCGTTAATTTTATTTAATTAATTGTGTATAATCTATAGATTGCAAAAAGCCACAAAGATTAAAAATTTTGATGCTATTTTAAGTAGAGTGTAGGGTGTTGACACTATGTGTGTTAACACCCTACACTCTACTTAAAATAGCATCAAAATGTTGAATCTTCACTTTGAGTAAGATTATCTATATACGAGTATATTATGCCAGCACGATTCAGTAATCAGTTTTTGTGTTTTGCTACATTGATAAGACTGCATTTTGAGTTTGGTGTAATAATAAATCTTTTGGAAAGTTCTGTACGTTTTTTACAAAACAAACAGGCATGGGTGTTAGAATAGAGGGTGGCTGGCGGTCCGTGTCCACGCCAGAATAGTTCCCAACCCAGGAAATTTTACTAATAAAAAAATAATAAAAGTTTACACGAATATATTTGTTCACAGCTAAGGTCCAGGCTTCCCCTAGAAAATATCTCTAGCAATAAACTAAATCCTTGCAAATAGAAAATAATAATAGGCGACGACATACGTGAGGACAGAGGCATATTATGAACATAGGTGTTGCACCTCTAAACCAAATTAGCCCTGAATAAAAGAATGTTTTGTATATCGAGGATCAAATACGTATTTAATTCTAAGACTTAACGAAAAACAAAATTTAGGTAAGTATTGTCAACAACTGGATAATATAAAGACAATAGTCCAAACAAAATTGATCAGTGATGTACACTAATAATAACTTAATACTGTGTCAAGACAATGCTATACAATGCTTTTTGCAGACTTTTCAAAAATATAAATTTGCCTAAAAATTCTGTAAGCCAGCATTTTCCGTAAATTTATTAACCGACTTCAAAAAGGTAGCGATTATCAATTCGAATTACGAATTCGGCTTTTTTTTGTATGTTCAATTGTTCAGTAATGTCTCAGCCAATTATAAATGTATATAGTAGTAAATGTTTTAAAGGTGGTCCCCCTCTAAATTTCCAGGCAATTAAAAGAAGGCTTTATTAAAATAGCACGTTAAAAAAAATAACAAAAACGAAAAATATAAATTCCTACTCCACTTTTTGTCGTCTTCTGTTAATAATTGTCTTAAGCGTTATAATGTATCGATAGATTTATTTGCTTAATTACTTTTATAAAATTAGTTATCATCTTATTATATAAGTTTTCTATTTAATATTAGCAACCCGCTAGCCGCTTCGCCCGCTATAACTACATAATTTACTAATCTGCATTACCTTCGATTTCTAATAATATTGAAAAGTAAAGTTTCAGCCAATTCTAAAAAACAGTTACTCATAGCAATTTTGTCGAGCAACATTCTTTAAAATAAAATAAGGTATAGCGCGCATTAGTGATTTTTGTCACCGTGACTGTTGCGTCACTGTCACCGTGTACATCACCCTAAATGAAGGTGCGCGCATTTGGATACGTGACAATTGAGTGACTTTTTGTCCGCGGGGGATGGCAACACGCCCGTGACGATACTGTCACCGCGTCCATAGGTTTGTATGCCCGTGCGCGCATTAGAAACTAAATGTCACTTCGTGCCCCCTCCACCTTGCGGTTTCCATACTAGTCGTCTTCCGCATAAACAAGAAACAGCAGCGTGCAGCTCCGAATTTTAATTTCAAGAATGGCGTCAATTTCATCTCCAAGGCAAAACGTGGGTTTTTTATGAAGATGAAATAGACAACGACATACTGATTGACTAAATTGAGTTGAGGCCGTAGCTCTATGACAAATCCCTAAACGATTATTTTTTCTACGTTTGCTTTTTTTTCTATTTCTTAATGTACTGAACACGCAATGCCTCCAGAATTCGGCAGAAAGTGGGGAACGGAGTGTCTTAACACTAGGTTCCCTCTGCCTACCCTGCTGTGTGCGGGATACAGCGTGAAGCTAATTTAATTTAATTTTTTTTAATTTTAATATAAGTGCACAGACAACCATCTCTTGGAGATTAATTTTATCAAATGTAAAAAAATTCGTCACTGTCACCGCAAGTGCGCGCAGTAGCGAAAAGCATGGTGACATGAAAGTGACAAAGAATTTATTGTCACCCTGACAAAAGTCACCAATGCGCTCTATCCCTAACTTTTTATTTATAAGCCGATCGAAACAAAACATTAATAAATGTTAAGGAAACCTTGCCGAAATACAAATAATAATAGTGAAAAGTGCAATTAAACAAACTGATAAGCAGACAAAAATGTTAAAAATTATCTTTTTGGTTAAATTGGATGCCACTAATATTACGATTTATTACGATTTATTATAAGTATTATTATTATTTATTATAAACGTAAATAGGGATAAATAATATAGATACGTTGAGTTCTGCTACTCACTGATACAGCGTGAAGCTGCTTTGATTTGATTAGATTTTTAATATAGATACGTTACATAAATAATACGTAAGAAGTTGTAAGAGCTGTCTTAATATTTGTATGTTTGTTATAATACTTTTCAGCAATGGGCGACATCAGACTTTTGATGAATTATTATATTATGTAGTTATTATTTAAGTAATCTTTCCAACAATAACAAACATGAAAGTAAAAGTAAAAAGCAGAAAAAGTGAATAAAAAAATATAAAAACTACACCTCTATAGGTAGGTCAAGTTTTGGTTTGAATTGTATAAGCCGCGATTTCACGTATTACCAGAGCGAGGTAATTCCACCGAATTTCCGAGTGGGAATCGAACCCACAACTTGTGGCAGGGGCGCGACAGCCTCTAATAATATGATGTTAAAACAACCGATATTAAATGAAAAGTTATTCTTTCCCCTTAATAACTCTTTCCCAAATTCCCAAATAAAAATCGGAATAACTAAATACTATAATATTTTCAGGAATCTCTTTCAGGAAATTTGAAAGACGTCATATCATCGGCCTTTTGCAAATCGTGACTCCAGATTCTAGAACGATAGCGGTCATCTGTCATTTAACTATACAATAAATAGTTCTCATTATTAAGAAAACATTGTTATTACATTTTCTTCTAAACATAACAATTATTATTTGCATATGTTTTTAGTACATTTGTTTCGTAAATTTATTTTGATTTAAACAAATAAAAGAGAAAAAAATTGCCACCTTTCACTTATTGACTTATTTGACTTATTGATTAATTATATTCAATCTAATAAATACTAAAATAGCTAGTAATAATTTAATCAGCTTCACGCTGTATCCCGCACACAGCAGGGTAGGCAGAGGAAACCTAGTGTTAAGACACTCTCGTTCCTCACTTTCTGCCGAATTCTGGAGGCATTGCGTGTTGAGTGGCAGAACTCAACGCCGCGCTTAACCTCGACACCAGAGCGAAGAAATGGAAATATAAATTTAAGTAAATATTTCATCTCCTCGAGTGGGGATCGAACCCACAACCAGTCGGTTTTGCAGTCACACCTCGTGCCGCTGCGCCACGACCGGCCTCTAAATATAGGCGAGTAAATATAGGAATACTGTTTTATTTTAAATTTAATTATTACTCTTGTTTGGCTATTATTTTTTTAATTTTACACTTTTTAAACAAAACCGGATGTATTGGCATTGCGGATAGCTGAAACAGAATTATTTTCCATATTATATTTCCTATTCATAGAGAACAATATTAATAACATTAAACATGTACATGTTATTATATCGTATGTAAAACCATTTAAACTCCACATCTGCGTCAGCGCTCGCTGGCGTGCTAACCGACAGTTAGTAGAATAAATTAAAACTTACTCTACACCGATCGGTGGAGCGATTAGCTGCTACGATTTGTTCTAATACTTAATACGAAGAAATACTCCGGATTCACCTGTAGCGAAAACATCTCATTTTATAAAAGTTAGATATAATTTATTTTAAAAGCAATATATAGTATCGCAGGAATTATCGTAGCGTTTGGCTCTCCGTTCTCTCTGACTACCCTTCTAGGGATAAAGCGTGAAGTTAAGCAAGCAAGTAGGTAGATAAGTAGAAATGAAGAACGAAATATATTTTATCTAGGTTCTAGTTAACAACGTGTAAAGATACATTCCCCTGACGCCGCACTTGCAGTCGTGGAAACAAACAATAGAGTTCAATATATTTGCTGCGTTAACTATTGTCAATAATATAAATTTTTAATTAATATTTTGTCTTCAACTTGCTCTCATACAGAAAGGTCCTTTGTAAAATTAAATAAATATTTCTTTTTAAAAAGCCTTTTTCTCGTCTGCGTAATTTAACTTTCTTTTTGCTTATTTTCTATAGAAAGCATGATTTTTTAGCTTCACTCTATATCCCGCATTTAGCGGGGTGTCTATCCTGCTGTATGCGGGAGTATAGGAGATAGGGAGTTAAGACACTCTGTTCTCGACTTTCCCAGTTTTCGAGATATTGCGATTGTGTTGAGTTGAGTACATTCCCCCTAGTCGGATTTGAACCCACAACCGTAGCGTTTACAGTCAGATGCTGTGTCGCTGCACTACTCCTGCTTAGTTATTTAAGAGAGTATATACTGAAATAAGTTATGGGTAAAGTTAAGTAATAAAATACTTTATAATTAATAGAGATCAGGATTACATTCTGCAACTTTTGATATAATATACTAAGTAGTTTGAACATCTACAGTCTTGTATTACATTTTTTTCATATAACAGACTACAATCGCGCAGACAATATTTAGCAAGGTAGACAGACAGAGGGAATCTAATGTAAAGAAACTGCGTTCTCCACTTTTCGAAACATTGCGCGTTTAATGGTGAAACTTAACGCTGTGAAACGTTAAAATTAAACTAAGTCGTTGATCAGACGTAGGAAATTAAAAAAGTAGGGTGTCATGATTAAGGAATTTTATGTTTATAAAATTTTTATTATATATTTATGATTATATACTTATCATTAATATCACAGACAAACAATTTTAAGAATCATTTATATATTTGTACCTATGTATATAAACGTAAATAAGCTTAATTTTCGTACCATATGAGTCGAAGTGGGGCGTCCTTAATAACTTTTTAATTCGAACAGACTTTGAGGCGAAACTTTAATGATAAAGTGTTTTCACTGATAAGGAAACTATTTTAGATACTGACGTGAATACATTAGTGTTTGTTAATGGTACACGTTGTTTGTCACAAAAAAGGTATAATGGTAATTATATTATGTATCTTTTTTGTTTCATGCTGTATCCCATATGGTAGGCATAGGGAACCTAGTGTTAAGGCACTCCGTTCTCCACGCACCGCACAATTTTCGTGACATTGCGTGTTAAACAGTGAAACCCTAAAGTGACCATTCTTCGGCTGGCTCAAAACAGTTTTTTTATGCTGGCTTTAATTTTTTTTAGAGTTGGTTTCGTTTTTTAGAGGTGTTCTTTCGTTTTTTAAGGTGGCTTTTATTTTTTCAGAACAGCTTTACTTTTTCTCGACGTCTGATAGTGTTTTCGTTTTTTAAGGTATAATTTTCACTTTAATAAATAACTTAATACTTTAATTTTTTTTGTACATAACGTGAAACATGGCGTAGTGTGATAATCGCGGAGAACTAAAAAGAAAAAAAAAATTCTAGCGAAAGCTAAATTTACATTTTTTCTGAAAAACAGGACATTTGTACGTGGCATGTTTCAGGACACCGGGACACACAAGCGAAAAACGGGTCGTCTGGTCACGCTGTTTATTGTAAATAACTCATTCCCGTTCTCATCGTACCCAAAACCGCCGCGTATATAGTCGGACGCGACGTCGCTGCGCCACGTAGTTATTTAATTTCCATTTATTAAAAAAAATACATAAAAATTCTCGGATCATAGGGAGAAAGAACATAATGTTCAATAGCGATGTCCTTGAAAGACATCGTTCTCATATAAATATTTTATTACTCAATACAAAATGGAAAAAATATAAGTTCGCATTTGCGGATTTCCCTGTCCCAATATGTTACGATGGCCTTATGTAAGATATTTTTACAATTAAGTAATTTTTTGTTATTAAATAAACATTTGAAATAATATAGTAGGTACACCGAGTAAAGTATCTCAAATAGTGCATATCGAATTACGAACTAGTCCTTAAGATGTCAACCTTGATATGTAATTAAAGTCATTGTTAGAAAAGTTTTAAAATACAACAGAAACGTCTAGACTTTTCTAAAATTAAATTTTAAATATTTACATCATTTTATAATAGTAAGAATTGATCATCCGTCCTTGTGAAGTGTTTGTATGTCTGTTGGTTACTGTTTCTTAACTATATTAGCGTACCGATTTTGATACAATTTACAATGAACAAAGCATGATATGTATTATGGAACTACTTAAATTTCATTCTGCAAAATTATAACTTTTGTGATATTATATATACTATAAATTGCACAGAAATAAAATAGTTTCGAATAAGCAAAGAATATCTCTATAATATTTTTTATTAAATAAACTTCTAGTATAATAGTCACTTTACTATTTATACGAATTGTCGCACATACAAATCTTTTTGAAAAAAAATATCTAAAGTATGCTCGATGTTTTTGCAATGAACGTTTTAGCTTTTAAATTTTTGTAATTTGTAATTTTGTAACTCTTCACATTTTTTTATTTATCATACAAATATAGGTATTGCCTGCATGCCTATATCAGATATTTTGAACCACAAATCTTAAAAAAATAACTAAAAATGAACGAAACACCACACAATAGTATCCATTTGTGTACAAAACACTACAATCAACCGTACTTCCGACCACTCGTCACCGTCAGACGCCATCGCCAGTAGCCAAACACTTGTCAGTGAGAGCTGTTAGATCGAGTGTCTGTGCCGGCTGGCGTGAAAAAAAAAGAAAAAAAAGGGCGGCAACTCTGACTGTTTATATAATCTATAAATAAGAAAAAGAAAATACGGCGGCAATTTTGACAGTTTATATAATTCTATTCTAAAATATTCTATTATAATATCTATTTTTAAATATTTTTTGGTTCTTAGTTTCAATTGTTTTTGTTGTGATGCACGTTTTTATGGATTGATTTTTTAATTAAAATTTAAAAGGTGAGTTTATTTTGTTTTAATTATTATTATTTTCATATACTTTAATTATTCATATTGATAATTTGTCTTAACTTACCAATAAAATGAATATAGTGGCTTAAATATTTACTCAATACGAAAAAAACGGCCGAAAGTGGGGAACAGAACAGAGTGTCTTAACTAGATTAAGCTAGTTAAAGTTAGCTAGTGTCTTAGCCAGGTTCCCTCTGCCTACCATGCTGTGTGGGGGATACAGCGTGAAGCTGATTTTCATATTAATATAGTTAAATTCAAATATAATATACTTATATATTATTATTAAAAAAATCTTAAACCTGAAAATAATATACGCCAAAAGACTCTATATAACATAAGTTACATTATACAATTCTACATATAACAAAAGAACTAAATTATAGAATATATTACTCAATTATGTTAAGTAGCTTCAAATTCGTTTTAATTTTTTTCTTATATCTTCTTAATGACAAATCAAGCGTCATACACGAGTGGTTTGACCTTCTACACTGTAAGGCACTAGCGATAAGTATATGTTGATAATAATTGAAAATTTTAAAGTTAAAATTACATAAGTGTTGGTAAAACTTCTAATTATTAACATTATCTGTTTCACTCAAGCTGTCGTTCGTGGCGCAGCGGCACACTGTTTGACCGTAAGTGCGACAGTTGTGGCTTCTATTCTGATTCGTGGGAATTAATTATTTAGATTTCTCTTCTCTCGTAACTAGACAAATCGCTGACGTTAAAGTGCGCAACTAAATACACAAAGTTTCAAAAATTGTGCGGAAGAAGTGGGGAACGAATGTCGTAAGGTTCTCTAAAAGATCTGTTATATATCTATATTTCATATAGCAATAATGTAAACTATGTAATGTATAAATTAATAATAATAGATGTCTATAAGTAAAACTATTGTTTGTTGTTTCAACAAATATGTATATGTAGATTAATAATGACAAAGTAATATAGTAAATTATATTACTTAATAAAACTAATTACTTATATAATCATAGAAAAACACGAAAAAATTATGTATATAAGAAGTTTTACGCTTTTATCAGCTTAGCGGGTGACACAGAGGGAGCTTAGACTTAAAACACTCTGTTCTCCTTTTTTCGCTCGGATTAGAGACACTAGCATGTTGACTTGCAAATTGGAAGCGGGGAAATGAAAATGATGAGATCGAACACACAATCTTGGCACTTGCAGTCAAGTCAAGTCAAGAAAGCTAGTTGCTACAAGATGTTTCACTTTAATATTGTCAATAGTGGTTTATATTTTATATATATATTTTTTTAAATAGTTATCGTTGTCTGGCTCTAGTTAACCAATCCGCCACTTGGAAAAATATATCATTACATTATTTTGTCTACCAATTTATGAAAGTAAAGACCGATATAAATAACTAAAAATACTTATTATTATTTTGACTGGTAAAACGCGGCGTTAGGCTTCATCACTCAATACGCCTCGAAATGTCTCGAAAATTGAGGAAAAGAGTCTTCTTATCTTAACATTAGTTAAATTCGAGATACAGTGTGAAGCTGCTTATTTGAACTCATCAACATAATAATTATTATTTCAAACTATAATGGCAGAAGGTTAAAATTATCCAAGTTAATATAAATAGTTAACCATTGTCACATTTACAAGGCGTCGCCTTGAACTGGTTTTCCCATGAGTTTATTATGTTCTTAAGTAATACTCGCAAAAAAGTGCTTGAGCTATACGCGTTGACCTGATTTTTGTTTAGAAAATTGACGTTTTTTAAATTTTAAACAGCGAAGTGATTTAAAATTAGATGAGATGCATGATGTTTAATGAGAAATAATTTTAATATTATAGGTGTACGTTATATCTATTTTATTATATAGATGATAGTCCTAGTCACTCTTATCACTGTATTTTGCTTTAGTTTCGCCGTGTTTTCATGATCAGGACGAACCTGTTCATTTTAGGGATCTGTAGGTCAAATGAAAAGAACTGCATGCCCATAGAATCACGTTGTTGTCTGCATATCCAACTGTCTGTCTGTCAGTCAAACCTAAGCAAATATCAAGCTGAAATAAATATTAAATAACCAGGTCTACGGTTACTTGGAGCACAGACAAAAATAAACTTTTAGGTCAGTGCAAACTAAACATATGACCGTTTATGCTTTTTATTATGAAATATTTACCGTCGTGGCGCAAGAGCACAAGCGTGTTATAGTAAATGTGATGGTTGTGGATTCGATGCAAAATCGGGGGCATGAAATGTTTAATATTGTCAGGTCCTCGCTCAGGTAAAGACAAACGACGCTCAACACACAATGTCTCAAGAATTCGGCTATTTTTCTATGTATAAACGGGGATATTTTATAAATAAGCTACTCCGTTATTAATTCTGTCATCTTCGTGTCTTCTTTGTTTTACGTGACATTGTCGAGATTATACTAAATATTCATAAGGCACGTCTGAAGGCCACATACTTAGAATTCAAAGAAAGTAAATTAATTTTATCTTTATTTTAAATTAATTTTGTCATCAACTTGGACAGAGCTAATATAAGAATATGACCAACATACATATCTATTTGAAAACTTTATAAAAAGATCTTCATGATCTTTATAATTTTCGAGACGTTGCGTGATGAGTGGCGCAACTCAACGCCCCGCGTACTTACCAGAGCGGAGAAATTAAAATAATTCATTCCCCCGAGTTGAAACTCAACACATAACCGTCACGTTCACATTCAGACGCTGTGCCACTCTACCACGATGGCCCTATATTTGAAATAGAGAATATAACATAAAGATTTAATTTAAATCAAGAGCCCTATTTATTGAAAGACTCAGGCTGCCTACTCTTCTATAAAAGCGGGATACAGCATGGAGTTAAAAAAGGAATTATTTTAATTACTCGACTCTAGGAAGACAGTGTCGTGCTTAGTTCAACTACACTACTCTTGGAAAATGTTTAATATCGTATTTTTCAGAACTATTTTCGCCCGACAACATTTTATTTTACCACAATTTTTACAATTTTTATTTAATAAAAAACATTAACTTCAATCAAATGAAATTTACGCACTATTAAACCTTTTTTATATGATCCAAACATATTTTATATATTTGTATGAACTCTGAAAGAAGTAATCATGTAAATAAACGCAATCATTCACGGCCACTGCGCACGGCCGGCGAGCGGCGCATAATGACTGAACGAGTTCCGCCGGATGTTGGGCGCTGGACACAACAAGTGCTTTTGATTTCTCATGTTGTGTGGTGGCGTGGATAATTGATGTTTTATAATCGATCAATTGTAGCAAATGTATTGCTTTTATTTATTTCTGTTTTAGTTTCGCGATGTGTCCCTCAAATGGGAGGATAGGCAGAGAGAATTTAATATTAAGACACTCCTCGGGTGCCGTCTTATTTTTGAGACATTGCGGCGCAACCCTGCGTTTTGTCTAAAGGGATGAAATAAAAAAAATGAATTTAAACTGTATCTATTAATATAACTCCATGTAAGGTATCTTACATATACGATCAGAAGAGGCTGTAGTGGCGCAGTGGATTGTGTCCGACTATAAACGCCACGTTTGTAAGTTCGATTTCAATTACTAAAGCCTATTCTGTTATATGCGGGATACAGCGTGTAAATAAAGAAAAAAAAACTACCTTCTTATTTACGAATGATTGTCATTTATGAAAATTTCTATTATTTAATTATTTTTATTTTCTAAGTTTAGGCGAACTGTATTTCTAATTTAATCCAATTATGTTTGTGCTACAGATGTATTTCCTTAGAAAGTTATAAGGCGGGTGGAATGATTCACTTATTATATTAGAGTTGACAGGCATCTGTAAAGTCAATTAATTTAAATAAATATATATCTAGTATATTTCTCAACTTTATCTTAGATATGGGGTCGGGAGGATCTGCACTGGCCGTTGACACGCCAGGGTCAGATTTACGTCTCCCTGCATCAGGGTTACGGTTTTCTGCTCAGCAAGTACGATCTCTTAACTCTTATGTGGACACCCTGTATGAAGAGGATCAGAATGGTTGGTAGATACTTAAAGTTTTTATGTAAAAATTATAATGAAAAAAATATTATAATTTAATTTATTAAGTATCGATTATAAAATTCTTTTATGGTAAAATATATATTTATTAAATTTTAGTTTATGACATTTACGTAGAGCATTCAAAATGTGTGAGTTTGATTTTTTCCCAATGATTAGTAGATGTTTTTATTATTATTTTAATTAACATTAACGTGATTATTAAATGAAATTTTAAAAAATAATTTATATATTAAAATAACTAATTACAGGACATATGCCAATGGAAAAAGAATGTGCGGTGGAAAGCCTGGTGCAACGTATCGTAGATGGAGCTGGTCAAAGAGATCAGAGGTTCAGATGCTGTCATCCCATCGCCTTGCATAGAGAGAAGAAGGTTTATTTTTTGTTTGTTACTTTCGCTTTAACAAATGTGTCATAAGCCGGGCAAGTAGAAGAAATCTAGTGTTAGGGCACTATGTTCTTAAATTTTGGTTTATTTTGGGGTTTTTCTGTCTATTGATACATTAGACAGAAAGAAGAGGAAGGACTTAGCATAATCTTCTTTGCTTTGATCGAACCAGTAATCATCGTGTATGAAAAGATTAGAATTACTGTGTATGAAAAGATTATGATTAAAGTGTATGAAATGATTATAATGAGCAAATTTGAATTGGAAAGGGACTTTTTCGTGTATATTGAGTCAAATGTGATTGCGCCACAAAATGATAACGTTAAATAATTACCAAGAGATCACTAAAGTTTTAAATGCTTAAAATTTAAGAAGAATCGGCGTAAAAAAATCAGCGGGACTTTTACATCACCGTTCATTTACTAACTTCTAGTAACTATGCAAATTTTGCGTGTTCAAATTGCAAGGACTATTATTCATTGAATTAAATAAGTAAATAGGACTTATTAGCTTAGGCAGCGATGTGTATAGATATAATAAGTTGAGTTCAGCAAATAAATACGTACTATGAAAATGTTCCATAATTTAAAATGTTGACTTGAAGAACTTTGTTTGTGTAGACTTTTAAACGTAAGATGGAAAATCTCGAAATATTTTTTAAAAATCTTACTGCTTCCTTATACTCCCTAAGCTAGAGTAATTTTAACTTTTTAAATCGGTAGTCTTATTTGTGCGTTTTTAGTCAGTCATTCAGTAGCAGAAGATTCTTATGTATGTATGTATGTATAGAAATTAGGGAAACGTTTTACGCGATGTCTTTTTATGGGTGCAAAAAAGAAAGTAAGAATGCAAGTATTCTAGATTTTCTCTTTAAAATATGTGAGAAATATCTCAATAACAATAATTTTATTTACTAGATGCGATCCAGATCACTAGAATACTTAGTGACTTTGGACTCTTTACCAACCCTGAACTCTGATAACGGAGACTGTCGATTAGAAGAAGGACCAATTGGTTATGGGAAAATCAAGTTATCTGCACGTGAAGCAGAGAAATGGGCAGAGTTTGTTACTCCTTCGGGATATCTTTGCAGGTAAAATTAAATTTTGTCGACATTATAGGTGCGTCACTTTATGTTGATGAATGTGTGATTGATAGGCGAAAGTCGTGAGATTGATTAAATTTTTGGGAATCAGAGCATTTTTATATGTATTTTTATTTTCTCAGTCTAGTTAGAAAAAACATCCATACATTTTTTACACTATGCGGGGAATTGTTAAAGCCACGGGAAAAACCATGTCAAAAAACATATTTGCCTCGAAAACAACCATACATTATTAATTTAAACATTTTTTATTTTAGCTTGGCGCTGTATCTCGCAATTACCAGGGTAGGCAAGTGAAACATGATTTTAAGACACTCCTTTCGTGTAGAGTAGCAAATTCAATAGTAAATATTTTATTCCCCCGAGTAGGAATCAAACCCACAACCATCGTTGCAATCACTTGTTTACAGTCATACGCTTATGCCACTACTGCGTCTATTTTAAACAATGTAACAATGTAATTTAAATAGTTTTATTTTTATCTTTCGCATTTTTGGGTATACATACGTCGAAAGAACTTACTGACGATTACACGTTATCGGTGCTTAACGACTGCTTGCTTCCTGTCTTTTATCCATTACTTATGTGTGTGTTTATATAATATACTTAAATCTACACATGATATAAGTATATTATGTCTGTCTGTAAATTACGTGTGACTTGAATGTGAATTGTCTGCTGTACGCAGATGATGCAGTGCTCATTGCATCATCAAAATGCGAGTTGCAGGCATTGGTCACCACTCTGAAACAAGGGTGTAAAAATAATGGTCTAAGCTCGAATATGAATAAGACAAAGGATCTGGTTTTTGAACGAGACGAAGAACGGGCGGAATGTAGTATCAGTGTAAATGGTAAGATATTAGAACAAGTGAATGAATGGTGATGATATATGATGGTATATTTGGGAAGTATGTTCAGTAGAGATGGAAGACACGAGATGGATGTGGGAAGGCGTATTGCTGCTAGGTTAACGGGGCCTTAGCTGCATTGATGAGACGGCGAAACGTCAGCACAGCTGTGCTATTGGCCGTACACAATGTAGTTTTGGTACCCACTCTGTTATACGGCAGCCAAACGTGGGTATTACAGAAGAAGAACGAAAGAAAGATGAATGCCGTGGAGATGCGGCCTCTTCGTAGAATATGCGGAATCAGCCTAGCTGATCGAATCCGTAATGAAGATATGCACAGAATGGCAGGTATTAGCGAGGATGTCACGGTGAGAATGAAGAAGAACGTTCTCAGCTGGTTTGCGCACTTCGGATGAAAGAGCGATGAGAGAATGGCAAAAAAGATTTATGACGGAAAAGTGAGTGGTAAGAGAGGAGGGGGAGACCTCGGTTGACCTTCGAAAACATAGTATCGAAGATACTAGAGGAAGGTCATGTAAAAAGCATGAGGACCCCCCGAAGGGCATGTATGAAGAGGTTGATGACAGTGGACGAGGCGAAAGAGGTCTTTCGCCTCGTCCACTGTCATTAACCTCATGTAGAGACCGTAGCGTTTGGCGCTCCGTTTTCTCCGACTACCCCGATAGGGATAATAGCGTGAAGCTAAATGTAAATAAAATATAATAGTTAAAACAAAAGTTTTTTTCCAAAATCTATATCACTATTTTTGCGAAATATAAGGGGAAAGAATAATTCTATTAGTATTAAAGGAAAACGACTTTAAATATGGAATACATTTCTTTTAATGAATAATTGTAAAATGAATAATTCTATTAGTATTAAAGGAAAACGACTTTAAATATGGAATACATTTCTTTTAATGAATAATTGTAAAATGACAGGGACAAAATAATAGAGAAGTGGGTGGAACTGATCGCGCTCAGTGCAGCGTCGCGCGGCGGCGCCTCCCGCGCACTGAGCGCGCGCGCCGCCGCGCGGGCGCGCCCCCGCGCCTACTGCTACTTGGAGAGGGGTACGTATTCATTTTAGATTCACGCTGTATTCACATTCCGTTCCCCACATTCGAGACCGCAAAGACGCGCTCTATTCTTACTAGTACGAGGATACAGTTTAGACAATATAAGTCATGGATACAGTCAAACGCTGTGCAAAGTAGTTATAAAGTTGACCTATCGACTTTTATTTCATATTGTGTCGATTTTTTGTATAATTTCCAAAAAAACACAAATTCCCAAATATCTTCCGAGCTGAAAATCGGCCATCATAGGGGTGAAATAGCTAGGGACTGAGGTTCTCTACCTATAGACAACAGTTGTTCCATCGATCGAGTTACAACCTGTATATACATATATTTTTAATAATATTACCTCTTCAATGCTCTTTATTAATATAATATATAATAAATTTTCGGTGTTCCAAATGGCAGAACCCGCTGTCGCGCTAATGAAACATTGTTAACACTGAAAAACGTATTTTTTTTATTAATATTCTAGGGATTTAATATGAAATATATGCATCAATTTAAAAATACCTTCCAATAAGAGTAAGCAGGTAAATAAAATTTTACATCAGAAACGTATTAAACTAAAGGCAAACATCTCAACTTCATATTAAACTTTCTCAACATATTCGCCATATTTACAAAAGTCAAAATACTATAACAGTAAATTAAACTGAGCTGAAAACTAACTTTGCTAACAAATCCATTTAAAACTTGAAATGTCCCAGTTATGAAGTTAGGGGTGAGTGGGGCAACTGCGAACAGCGGGAGGAAAAGCTTAGTAAAACTAATGTGGATTTAGTAGTTTTTTTTATTGGTTCTAAGTTTTTTACGATAGGCCATTTATATTTTTATAATGGTATAGTAATAATTGAAATATATGAGGATCCAAAAAGGAATGGATAATACTGAAATATCTTTTATAATGGACGTACTCTGTATAATGTTACAAAGAAAATATTAAA
Organism: Heliconius erato x Heliconius himera; assembly: GCA_013421005.1. Lineage (NCBI taxonomy): Eukaryota > Metazoa > Arthropoda > Insecta > Lepidoptera > Nymphalidae > Heliconius > Heliconius erato x Heliconius himera. The sequence goes on along the minus strand of JAATLQ010035084.1, from coordinate 6,030 downwards.
GTAAATTACATAAATGGAATGAGTTATACAAAATTATTTTAATCTGTTAAATATTTACATTTTATTATATTGTTCCAAACAACCACAACAACACTCGCGTCTTTTTAAAGTTTAAGAAAATAAATCTGTTGGCTTCATGTATCGATATAATAATTATAATTTACAGCTTAGTCAGTTAGTTTTACAACTACATTTTATTTAATCCCATTTGTTAAATCAACATATTTTCCTTAACGGGATTAAAATCATAACGTAAAGTTGATTTTCACCATTAAAACATTTTTTCAAGCTACATGCTGTATAGCAGGGTAGGCAGTAGAGGAAACCTTGGAAGCTATTGTTAAGAAACTCCCTTCCCAACAAGATTTCTATTCTTTGTAAATAATTGTGCTTATAATATTAATTGTCCGCGTTCTCCCTGTTTGCCTCTAGTTCAAAGTTGATGCATTAACTGCATCGACATCACAGTTTCACATTACATTATAATTTGATTTGTTTTAATATACAAAGTTTTATAAAGCTCCATTTAATTTATGTGTGAAATATATTATATCGCATACATACAGTACGTATAAAAATTATGTTATGTATATGTTTATTTAGAGGCCTGTCGTGGTGCAGGGGTACAAGCGTGTCACTATTAACGTGGCAGATTGTAGCTGCGATTCTCACTTAAGGAAATAAAATAATAGATCGGGACAAAAGTATTTTCGTATTTTGAATGTATTATTAGTTATTAAACTTCTTTGGCTGTACTGAATGTAACTGGCTGGTATTAATAACATTAAATGTGACATTCTGAAGATGCAATAAATAAAAGCCCGCACTTTTTCAATTCTTTTTCAAGCAAGCAAAATGAACGTATGTAATACGTATGTAAGTTTTATTACAAAACAGGTAAAGAGGCGACAGACACTGCGAATAAAATTTGTGCGGTTTACGGACCTAATGCGATATCAATAAGAGTAGCACAAATGTGGTTCAAGCGCTTCAAGTCTGGAAATTTAAAATGAAAGATGAGGTTCGCTCTGGACGCCCACGCGCTCTGTCACAGATAAAATCAGTGCCATCTTTGAGAAAGCGGAGCAAGATCGACATATTAGTAGCTATGATATTGCTGAAGAACTGAATGTTGATCATAAAACAATTTTACGTCATTTACTAAAGTCTGGGTACAAGAAAAATCTTGACATTTGGGTACCACATGATCTCACTGACTAACTGTAATGCAACGTTTTTCCATTTGCTATTTTTTGTTGAAACGTAACAATTCCAAACCATTTCTTATACAGTTGATTACGGGTGATAAAAAATGGGTGACTTACTATAAGAATGAGCGAAAAAGATCATGGTCGAAGCGAGAACGAGCCCCACAAACTTTGACAAAGCCCGGCCTGACTTGGAATAAAGTGATGCTACGTATATGGTGGGATTGGAAAGGAATCCTCCAATATGAGCTTTTGCCAACAAGTAAAACTATCGATTCTGACGTCTACTGTCAGCAACTGATGAGATTAAAAAAAGGTATTGAGAAAAACCGGTCGGAGCTGGTCAATAGGCAGGGCGTGGTGTTTCACCGTGACAACGCCAGACAGCACTCAGCAAAAATTGAGAGAGCTTGGCTGGGATGTATTGATTCATCCTCCGTATAGCCCTGATCTTGCTCCATCAGATTTCAACTTGTTTTAGTTATTGCAGTTCTGCAATCTTTAGGAAGCATACCTGTCAGATATCTATAATCAAAAATCTCAAAATCTCTATACGAATGAGATCATGGCACTACCCATAAGATGGCAACAAGTCATCGATCAAAACGGCACATACACATTATAAATAATTTAAAAAAATATACCTAAAAAAAATATTTTCCTTTGTATGAACAATACGAAAATACTTTTGCCCCGATTTTATATTTAACTTAACTTAACTTAGCTTCACGCTTTATCCCTTGCGGGGTAGTCAGAGAGAACGGAGCGCCAAACGCTACGGTCTCTACATACCTCTTTCGCCTCGTCCACTGTCATCAACCTCTTCATACATGCCCTTCGGGGGGTCCTCATGCTTTTTACGTGACCTTCCTCCAGTATCTTTGATACTGTGTTTTCGAAGGTCAACCGAGGTCTCCCTCTACCTCTCTTACCGCTCACTTTTCCACCATAAATCTTTTTTCTCATTCAAACATCACTCATTCGTTCGACGTGCCCAAATCAGCTGAGCACGTTCTTCTTCATTCTCACCGTGACATCCTCGCTAGTACCTGCCGTTCTGTGTACTTCTTCATTACGGATTCGATCAGCTAAGCTGACTCCGCCTATCCTACGAAGAGATCGCATCTCCACAGCATTCATCTTTCTTTCATTCTTCTTCTGTAATACCCATGTTCCGCTGCCGTATAACAGAGCCGGTACCAAAACTACATTGTGTACGGCCAAACGCGCAGCTGTGCTGACGTTTCGCCGTCTCATCAATGCAGCTAAGGCTCCGTTAACCTTGTTACCGCCAGCAATTCGCCTTTCCACATCCATCTCGTAACTTCCATCTCTACTGAACATACTTCCCAAGTATACCACTTCATTCACTTGTTCTAATATCTTACTATTTACACTGATCTTGCATTCCGTCCTTTCTTCATCTCTTTCAAAAATCAGAACCTTTGTCTTATTCGCATTAAGGCTTAGACCATTATATTCACACCCTTCTTTCAGAGTGGTGACCAATGCCTGCAACTCGCATTCTGATGATGAAATAAGCACTGCATCATCTGCGTACAGCAGGCAATTCACATTCGGGTCACCTACTTTCACTCCCATTTCACTTTGTTTCACCTTATATTTAATATGTTAATTTTGTCGCTCTCGAAAGAGGCGGATTAAGTGCGGAGTTCCGTCACTCAATACGGAATGCCAACATGTTAATCGCTTGAGCCGGCTAAGCGTGGAAATAGACAGACAAAAAAACATTGTTTTGGATTCTTTTACATTGAGGTGTTAACGTCCGACACACAACATGAAAATAGAACTGGGAAGGAAGAACGAAATGTCTTATAATCGGATCCCTTTGTCCATGAAAAAGTGTGACTCTTTGTATATAGTTAATTTTTCTCTAGTATCTCATCAAGGCAGTAGGGAGCGCCGCCTAGCGATAGTGGAAGGGGCGTCGTGGGTGATGGTGCGCGTAGGCGCGGGCGAGGCTGAGGCGAAGCTGGTGCTGGGAGTAAGCGTGGCGGGTTGCAGCCCCAATTCCTACACTACGAGGGTGCCTTTGACACACCCCTTGGCTTTGCTGCATTACACTGCTGCCCAAACTGTAAGTTTTTTTTTATTTTTGGTTTCACGTTGTATCACGAATGCAGCAAGGTAGGCAAAGGTTTAACGCTTTTTGTAGAGACGTTTTTTCACTGTCTCTCGTTCGCGCTCTCTACCGCATCATGGGAAGTGTGCTAAAGAACTGTTTGGCTTGGTATCTGCCGTCTTATTTTCTAACACTACGTCAAAAGTTCAAGTTCCTCCAAACCATCTGGATATGTGGCATTCCACTACTTTGCGGTTTCGCAGGTTTACCCTTCCCGAGGCATTGTTTCCAGGTCTCCAGGTCACGCACAGGTGCGTGTGCGGCCATACGTGGAGGTACATATGTGGCCATACGTGGCGATGATCACTATCGCCGTGACCCGTGACGCGAGTTTGTCTTGACTATTTATTATTTATTCATCATCATCAGTTTTAGTGTTTTATTATTCTTTTGTATCATTAAATAAGCAATATAAAAACTAATTTAGTACATAACACAAACTTCGTCTGTTAATTGCAGCTATTATGCGTGGGTTTCTTAGCAATATTGTAGGACGTCAGGGAGTTGCGCGATCATCTCGAGTGTAGGCGTATTTAATAGAAAATTTTAAAGTTTTAACAACTAACAGCACCTAAATATAGGCACTTAATTACTTAGTTGCGAGTTCTTAAAGTAATTTTAAGTTTATGACCCAAAAGTTTAATTATATATGAAGCTATTGTGACGCAATGACACGTAAACGTTATTAAAGTGAGTTCGAATCCCATTTGGGTTCATGATTAAAGAACTAAATTTGTATGGACATAGACATTGCTAGTTGATAGGAAAAAATTCGCTAACTGGTCTAGTTGATAAGTTAATAAAACATATGTTAGGTAGGAGATGTGTAAAGAAAAACCACGAGGTTAAGTTCCACCACTAAAAAAACAGCGTCCCAAAAATAGGGCGGTTCGTGGGGAAGAGTATCTTGTCACTAAGTTTCTTTTGCCTACCCTGCTATATACGAAATACAGCGTGAAGCTAATGATTTTGATTCGATTTTAATTATAAAACAATATTCAATCGTCTAGGGTTATTATGCAGTCGCTATAGGTCCCCCCCCCGCATCAATATCAAGTGAACGAGCCACCACCTGGCAACTGTGGCATCCTGCTTTGGAAGCGACATTAGACAACCACTGCGTCGACGGGTCTCCGGTGGGAAGGATCGCGGGGGCGTTGAATAGTTTGGTTGATAAAATGAGGGAAGGATGTTTTGAGGTAAGTACAATTATTATAATTTTTCTTAGCTTTTTATTAAGACACTCCGTTCTCCTCTTTCGAGTTGTTGTGTTAAGTGGCGCAACTCAATGCTGATCTTTTCACCTTGGCGTCAGAGCGAAAAAATGAAAATATCAATAAATAATAATTAATTCCGTTGAGTGGGTATTAAACCCACAAGGGCCTCAATCTCGATTTTTTTATAAATAATATTACTGATAATAGGGCGGTCCGTCGTGGTGCACTTGGATAGCGTATTAAAGATGTCATATCTTTTTGTCTTATCTTTTAATCGTGGATTCGATTCTTACTCCGAACGTGTAGTTGAGTTCCATCACTCAACGCACTGTCTTGAAAAATGGGCAGTGCGGGGGGAAGAGAAGTTTTAACACTAGGTACCCTTTACCTGCACTGCTATATGCGGGATACAGCGTGAACAAATATATACAAAAAAAAATTGTTTCAGGGTTCAGCACAACTATTAAGTAGGTACATGGCGTGGTGCACCTTCAGGAAGCGCTTGGAGAGGATTGCCATGTATCGGGGCGCAGCTCGCTTCTGTGGCTCCTCACACGTGGCTCATCATTTGTTGGTCATATTGGATAAGTTAGTGCTGTCTTATTTTATTATTCATATCTAAATATTATGTATTTTATAGAATATCGATTTTGAGGGCGTCGTGGCCTGGTGCCACAAGGGTGCGACTGTAAGTGCGACGGTTGCAGGTTCGATTCCCACATAGGAAAATTAAATATTTTATATTTTCATTTCATCACTAAGGAGAGATTGTTTAAGTGGCGAAACTCAACAGCGCACTTTGTCTACGAGACCGGAAAAATGAAAATATTTCTATTAAAATCACCCCTCCGAGTGGGAATTGAACCCCCAACCACAGAGTTTACAATTATTTTAAACTACCTGTACAAAACTAATAACTATGTTCCCAGTATTCTGCACGTCTGCTCAGTGGGAGGCCCCACAGGCTTCGTGTACGCAAGCGAGCGCGGCGCGTTAGTGCGGCGCGGTCTGCGGCACTGCTCCTGGAAGGAGGACGCCACCGCCGTCAACAACTGCTTGTTGTACTTACAGAGGATCGCAGGTTTGTTGCTTACTTATTTGTTGAGTGTTATTGTTTTTGAATTTCAGGCTTTATCCCGCTTAACGGGGAAAGAAGAAAGCAAAGAGAGACTGGGAACCTAGTTTTAAGACACTCTGCTCCTATTAAGACATTTCCGTTCCCCACTTTCCGCCAAATTCTTGAGATGTTAAGTAGCAGAACTCACGCCGCGCTTTGCCTCGCTCGTTACCAGAGGAGAAAAAATGAAAATGAAAACGAGGAAATGAAAACATTTGTAGGGGACGTGGCCTACACTATGTAGCTGGAGATTAGCGTTGATAATAAAAAATAGTATTTTTACTTAAAAGTTGCTTTATTGCTTGCTATGCTATAATGCTAATGAATGCTACCGGACAGTACGCG
>JAATLQ010035083.1:0-26604 GCA_013421005.1 Heliconius erato x Heliconius himera | reverse complement strand
GGCATAGAGAACCTGGCAACCTAGTGTTATGACTCTCCGTTCTCATTAAGACACTTCCGTCCCCCACTTTCTGCCGAATTATGGGGGCAGGGCGTGTTGAGTGACGAACGTCTTCGTTACCAGAGCGAGCACATGAAAGTATTAATTAGTTTTTGAATATTGATTGAAGTGAGGTAAAAAAGCCCTGTAGTACTAGTTGATTGTATTGGTTGATATTGAATTTTCAGTTTCAGCATACTATTTGTATTTTGCTATAGAAGTTAATATTTAATATTTTTTTGTTTCTTTGAACTGGCCCGACAAAGTATATGGCACGAACGTCACATGAGTGTCAGAACACTCAACCCTTGTCGTTCCGTCGCGTCTTAATTGAATTAGAAAATAAGCTCCTTTAAAAGATTGTTCTTCAGTATCTTTTCGGTACCATTCCACACTAAATAAATGTTTTTTTTTTGGAAACGTATGAAAAATTACATAGTCTAGTCTCATAGGGACTCGAACTTGTAAGCCGTCCAAGCACTCGTCGCCAATTTAGCCATATATTATTTTTGTACTACGTTGTAATTCCTATACATTTATTATAAATGTTTGTTCCATTTTATTTACCCATCAAGTTAATACAAATTAGTCATTTCAAAGCGAACTGTCATCACACTATCTGTCATATATTATTATTAATACAACATAATATTTCTCCTGTTGTTAATATTCGAATTTTAAGAACTTTCCAATCCTAAATCACGTGTCAAGCCTCCGTCCTCGAACTCATATTTACCAACGGTGAATAAATCACGAACGCAAACATCCCTCAATAACGAAGGTCAAATATCTAGTTAAATCGAATTTTTGAGTATGTAGTGTTAGTATTTAAATATATCTGGATTCGATTCTTAATCGGAGAAACGATTTTTTTTTTGCTAGCTCTGGGGACAACAAACGAAAAAATGAGACGCAGCTATTCAAAAAGTGACGCGGCGAAATCATAAATTTAAAATATATTAATTTAGTAAACAAGATACAAAACTGCATCTCCTTCAGTTTTTTCATGAAATGCTTTGGAAGATTAAATAAAATATTTAAAAAACAACGTTAAATAATATGTAAAAGATTTGGCCTAAAATCTAAAAAAGATTTTTTTTTTCTTATTAATAATTACTTCATTTGTAATTTTTTATTCACATTAAATTTTATATTAAACGAAAAAACATTTTAAATCTAAAAAATCAAATCAGTCAGCTTCACGCTGTATACCGCACACAGCAGGGTAGGCAGAGGGAACCTAGTGTTAAGACACTCCGTTCCCCACTTTCTGCCGATTTCTGGAGGCATTGCGTGTTGAGTGGCAGAACTCAACGCCGCGCTTAACCTCGACACCAGAGCGAAGAAATGGAAATACCTCTATATCTATACGATATAAACCAGGCTTTATAGGCGCCTGGCAGGAATAAAGTTGTAAAAGCAAAAAATATAAGATTTCTTAACAATAAATATTAAAAATCATATTTTCTATACTCACGAAAGAATAGATTTGAACAAACATAAATCATCGTCCACGTGTATCTGATAACGACCGCTAATGCTCTCCACTCAGAAAAACCTTTAGGGGAGAGGGGGGTAGCTTAGAACAGGGGCACCTTTGAAAATATGTGTTAACAGATTTATTTTAAAAAGAAATTTTGGTAGTTTTTTTTTGAGGAGTGGCAGCACTAATCTGCACACGTGTCACATGTAACCGCTGATATATGAGAACCAGCCGTTGAGTTACGAGGAGTGTTTGATTTTGATTAAAATTTTATGCATTTTTAAATAAACGCGTAAGGATCGCAGGGATCCAATTCAAGGTATATGGTTTTATTTTTTCCTCTTTTAGTTAGAATGTTTCATATATCATGCAATAAACTAGAGATTACTACAATTTTTAAACTTTTACTTAAAAAAAATACGTTTGGAAATTTTCAAATACCACTGAGGCACCTTTGAACGAAATAAAGGGGGCAGTTTTGAATATTATTATATGTAAAAAATACCGCAAAAGTGGCGCAGCGGCACGAAGTGTGACTGTAAAACCGACAGGTTGTTTGTTGGATCCCCACTCGAGAAGATGAAATATTTACTTAAATTTATATTTCCATTTCTTCGTTCTGGTGTCGAGACTAAGCACGGCGTTGAGTTCTGCCACTCAACACGCAATGCCTCCAGAATTCGGCAGAAAGTGGGGAACAGAGTGTTTTAACACTAGGTTCCCTCTGCCTACCGTGCTGTGTGCGGGATAAAACGTGAAGCTGAGTTTTATTTTTTATGTAGACTACTTCCCCCAATTTCAGTTTCTGGTTACGTCACGTACTACATCCATGTTCTCCTTTAAATTTAATTTTTCTAAGTTCAAATTAGGGTAGTAAGCTGTTTATTTAAAAAAAATATTTCATAATATTAGATTTATTCTATGATTGATCCCATAATGTTAATTATTTCTACGAAGCCAAAGCTTCTTTTTTGTTTTTTTAAAGTTTTTTAAAGTCTATTAATAATATTAAAGTTATTTAACACTAGTACTAGTACAATTGCAATATTAAATTAGGTATATTATTTTTTTAAGTTAACATGGTACTGATGTTTGATCTCCATCGTTTCTAATGTTAAGTTTATTAATAAAATTACTTTAAAGCCTTTTAATTTCATTGAATTCGATGATAGTTCAAAACTGCCCCATATATGTTCAAAGCTACCCCGGAGGGGGGGCAGCTTTAAACATTTGACTACTGCTACTAAACTTATATATTTTTCTACATATGATGCTACGATTGTGTAGCACAATAGTTGGACTAAGCATTGTGAAATAGTAAAGAAGTTAAAAACTGTAGAATTTTTAGATATGACACAAAGTTTAAAAATCGTTCGAATACGCCCCCCTCTCCCCTACTATCTTTTTCACATTTATTTAAATGAACACTTTCCATCTTTACCCAAATAAAAATCTTTTACATTTTTAAATAACATTTACATTACAATATTTCCATATTGTAATGTAAATGTTATTTTTGGTAATTTCTCTTATATTCGGTTCATTGAATATTTCTTTCGATATTCGAATAATTCATGTTAAAATCATATATGTATGACTTGTAGCGGTATGTGGCTGTAAATTAAAATATGTTTCACATTTATTCACTCAGTGATTACTGTTAAAAAGGAACTTATTACAAAATATTCCCTATTTTAACAATTTAAAACTATTATTTTACATATTGTAAAATAATAGTTTTAGATTGTTTATATTAAAAATATGAATAAAAAAATTATACATACAGAGTGTTTTTATTATCACCACTTTAAAGGAAAGCACTGTTTTAATTACTCTATAAAAACCTAATACAATTAAAACAAAAGAGAATTTTCCAAAAATGAAAAAGTTTTTTTTTCAAACAAAATAATTAATAAAATATCGTTGTAAAATAAAACGCCATTTGTCACGATTGATGCACAAAGACACAACCTATCAAAGCGATAACGCCGCTCGCGCCTCATTCACGAACTCGAATCGGTTCTCTATGTCCATCCTTACCCTGCTACGTGCGGGATAAAGCGTCGTAGGGCATGGTGAATGAAAAAAAAATCATCTTCACGCTGTATCCCGCACACAGCAGGGTAGGCAGAGAGAACCTACTTAGTGTTAAGACACTCCGTTCCCCACCTTCTGCCGCATTCTGGAGGCATTGCGTGTTGAGTAGCAGAACTGAACGCCACACTTAACCTCGACACCAGAGTGAAGAAATGGAAATATAAATTTAAGTAAATATTTCATCTCCTCGAGTGGGGATCGAACCCATCGGTCGGTTTTACGTGGCGCAGCGGCACGAAGTGTGACTGTAAAATCGATTGATTGTGAATTCGATCCCCACTTGAGGAAATTAAATATTTATTTGAATTTATATTTTCATTTCTTCGCTCTGGTGTCGAGGCAAAGCACGTTTGTATTTAAATTATTTTCATTTGAACGCTTAGACAAAGCGTGGAATTGAATTTCGACACTTAACACGCATGCACCCCTGGAGTTTGCGCAAAGTGGGGAGCAGAGTGTTTTAACACTAGGTTCCTACTACCTACCCTGCCTCTATTATCCCTATCCGTCCATACTTGCCTACTTACGCGGGAAAAATTGCCAAACTGCTGCTTGCTTGCCAAAATTCCCTATCTCAAAAGGTAAAAACAGAACTTTCATAGGATCACTTTGTAATTCTATAGTTAAAGTATAAAATTTATGCAAAAAAAAAACTTAAAGAAGCCTTTTTAAAATAAGCTTTTTTGTCTTTGTTTGATTAATAATATTGATAATTTGTTAGATTGCTGTCAGTTGTGGTGCAGAGACACATGTTTGTGACTGTAACGTTCTTGCGCTACGACGACGACGAGCTGGCCTCACGTAACATTTAACTTTACTAATAATATTTAACTTTACTAATAGTATTAAGAAATATAAATTTAACTTTACTGAAAATAAACATATAATACATGCAAAATTATATAACAACGTTTCGTAGTTATGATGCATGAGGCGATCTTGTCGCTAAGTACGTTATCTATTAAATAAAATATTCATGTAGTGGATACAGAAATAGCAAAGATTACATCCCGAGTACATAATAAGATACTTTAAGTTTACAAAGCTAATAAAATAATAATAATAATAGTTGTAAATATCAAAAGCACTTCTTTGAAGTTTGTTTCAAAGACGTCACTTTTGTTGTTTTTTAGTATTATGGAATACCACAATTCAATAAATCATAAATTCTAAATTTCAAAAAACGTATTCTTGAAAATATTTTAAAATAATAATAGAAAAAAAATATACTTAGAATTGGTTTTTATTCCTTCACAGTATTAATTATTAAATTAACTATAGAATTATACAATCCGTAGCTCAGTACGTCTGTAATTAGTCTCTTTGACAAATTAAGGTCTTAAACTATCATTAGTGTTAAATACATTAATACAAGACTTGAAATAAATCAGCTTCACGCTGTATCCCGTACACAGCAGGGTAGGCAGAGGGAACCTAGTGTTAAGACACTCCGTTCCCCACTTTCCGCCGAATTCTGGAGGCATTGCGTGCTGAGTGGCAGAACTCAACGCCACGCTTTGCCTCGACACCAGAGCGAAGAAACGAAATATAAATGTAAATAAATATTTTATTTCCTCGAGTCGGGATCGAACCCACAACCAGTCGATTTTACAATCACACTTTGTGCCCCTGCGCCACGACTGGCCCCATACAAGACTTGAGTTATGTGATATTTTTATTAATTCTAATATTACCGAATATTTATTTTGTATCCATAAAATTTAAAAGTCTTAACGGAACGATTTAGAGGCACGATAAAAAATAAGTTTGTAATTATATTTCACCACTCGCACAATGAGCATCCAGTGAGCGTTTCATTTCTATCAGCGACTGTCTACGTGATGTTTTTATTTGAATCTGCAGAAAAATAACTATTAAATGGCCAGTCGTTTTCTTTTTGCATATTGATATAAGATTTTTTTTAAAATAAAGTTAAAAATAAGCGTTACGAATGTGATAACTCTAGATAAATTCTATCAGAGATTTTTTAACAACGTACACAACACAAAACATTTTAAATGCAGAACGGAATACTAGTGATTTTTTTATTAAATATTTAGATATATATATATAACAAAGAAATTTATAAATAAGAAAAACCAAAAGCCAGTAGTCGTAAGTAGATATATTTGCTAATATGAATTATGTATAATAAACAGCTTTAGCCACCTCAGATGCAATGTAGACCACATTTGAATAATTAAGTTAATCAAACTTGCAGACAAGAGTGGAATATGAGAGTGTATGCATGTAACATATACATATACCTACGTAACTATAAGTAGGTACCTACGTAACACGTAAGTGGTGTAGCAGGTGTTCAAACACGCGAACAATATTAAGTGGCTAATATAATATATTTCCATACGATATTGAAAACTTTGTTTATTGGTTGGATTTTTCTTTTATTTATTTTCGGGTATCTCATGCATTTTGTAGATAAGACTAAGATGGTAAAGTGTAAAATCATTCTGTCTTTTTCAGAACATTCATTCTTATAGCCCCGCGCTTTGACCAACATACCAGAGAAACTAACAAATTTTTCCTTGTGGATATCTTACAAACTTAAAAAACATTACTTAAATTACATTAGTCAGGCAATAAATTTTCATATTCAAATTTCAAGCGCTTATATAATTGATTTTAATTAGGTTAGAAACATTAGGATTCTTAGAATACAATTTCTGGATGTGCTTAGATACCTTCAAATTTAAGACATATGGAAATAAATATAACAAAAAAAGTAATTTTACTATACAAGTAATTTTACTTTGCGTTAAATGTTACATTTAATATAGTGTAATTACATAAAACATATTACAATAATGAATATCAACAAGATTTTTTTAAAAATCAGAAAAGTATATCAGATTTACATTTATTCAAAGTTCAAACAGAATAAATCTTGGTTACGTTGGCAATGCGGTGAGCGTTTAAAAATGTTTTGCGAGGACATTCGTCTATCCTTCCTGTTCTTACGTCAGTACGTATTTTTATTATTTTACGTTTTAAAAATACAAAATTTACTATTTACACTCATATGGAGTACTGTTCTCATCTCTGGGCCGGTGCACCCCCGTGTCAGCTTGACCCATTTGATCGCATACAACGTAGAGCCGTTCGAATTGTTGAGGACCCAATGATCTACGCAGGGCTTGACACATTAGCTTTGCGTAGAGACGTCTCCTCGCTGTGCCTTCTCTACCGCATTTATCATGGGGAGTGTTCTGGATAACTGTTTCACCTGTTACCTGCCGCCGAATTTTATAACCACACAGTACATCTCAAACTCAAGTATCATTCACACCATCAAGATACGTGGCACTCCACTACTATGCGGTTTCGTGGAATTTTTTTTCCACGCGCCACTCAACTGTCGAATGGCCTACCTGCGGCAGTGTTTTCAGGTCGATACGAACTGGCTACCTTTCAAAAAGCGCGTCTATCTCCACCTTGAAGGCTGGTAAAGCACCTGTAGCTCCTCTGGTGTTACACGGGGTTGTGGGTGGCGGTGATCACTTACTGCCAGGTGATGGTGATTCTCTCTTGTCAGACGATAATTCTTATCAATTATCTTTGGGTAACGGAAATAAAAAAAAATGTAAAAATCTCCCTACAGAGATGCTAACAACATAAATAAATTGTAACAAGCGTATAAAAATTTCGACGTAGCTTGATGAGAACGTATGGCTTAGTGGTCAGAGCGCCTGGTCGGTTTCCAAGAGGGTTCGAGTCCCCCTACGTTCATTTTTTTTACGTTTTCTAAATAAGTAAAATAGTATTATAACAGAAGTAATATTTTTATAAGCTGTTGGAATTTTTGCAAGAATACTTGGTAAAGATGATACGTATGGGACAGTGATTATCGACCGTCTGCCGCCAGTAATTTTCTGATAAAGATTTGGATTTAAAGCTTTTTTATGTACATTATGAAGTACTAAGTATGTAAACTTTGTTTTAATGAAATGAGAGGCAAGTTAAATATTAAGTAACGCGTCGTTATCGACAAGAGAATGAGATATCTACCCGTATATAGGTGCTGACTTTTATATAAATCACAAATTAAAGGGTTTCAACAAGTTAGCTAAGTTTCATACATATGGACTAATTGGTTTACGAGTTATGAAGGGCTCAAAAGTAATTTGAAATAGTACGTGTAACTTTTTGAACTTGGCTAAACACGCGCATGTTTCTTTTTATTTGGCTCTGATTTTGAGCTGGTAATTTTATGTATGTTCCGGCTGTCGTGACTTAAGCCTCTGCTAAATAAGTAACAAAATATATATATTTTTATTTAATAACTTATTCTTTTATTTCAAGTATTAAGTATTACTTATTTACAGTTGCTTACTAACATTTTCAAAGAAACAAAAACCATTTTAATAAATTATAATTTTGCTAACGCTTAATTTGAAATTTAATACTCCCTTATTCTACATTAAAATATAATTACATGTTTATTTAATTTAAATAGTACTTTGTAACAAATGTTTTCATCCAATAAAAATGCAATATATAACATTTAAATTTTACATTAAAAATAGATTTTTGGTCCATTTGTATACAAATCATCTAAAGTAAAGTTACTTTATGTGGGAGATCATACACATCAATTTCATAGTGATATTACTCCGTATCTTTTCATTATGCCAACATACTGACTTATTACACAGACTGTGTACGGAACTCAATGCCGCAATATATCCCACCCAGATATATTTCAGCGTCACGTTGTTCAAATAGTAAGCCTAGTATGTAACCCTACATCCCGCACTTAGGGTCAGAGTAAGATAGATGGAAAATGGGAACTTAGTGTTAAGACACTAAATAAACATTAAATGTCTCTACTTTACTGTATCTTATTTCTCGATATGGCGTTTTAGTAACAATACGTAAGGTTGCGCTTTACCTAAGCAGAAAAAAAATAGTCATAATTTTTATACCTTAGGAGATTGACCCATATTTATCGTATATACACTCTTACAATTTGAAACTGTTCCACTGCAATGTGATGGTCTTAAGAACAATATTTTTTTTTCAGCCTAACACTATTCTCTGCATTCCTTTTCCTGCATTATGGTATCTGTGTACCATAATGTAGAGCCTAGTACATTCAGTTCTCCATCAATACTTTCCATCGGAATTGGAGGGATTGCGTGTCAAAGCATAATATATATAAATAATTGGCATTTAGTCATTCTCCCGAACGGTGATCGAACTTATAACCATTTTGTCCTCTGTTCAATGATGGCCTCTCGTTCTATATTTACTATTCCCTAAGCAGAATGTTACATTGCAAATTTAAGTAAATATAACTTTAGGTCTAAAATATATCAAGAATCGTCGAGTACTACTTAGTCATACTTCAACAAAACTTAGACAATACAAGCCACTTTACTTAAGAACCCTCCAAAAAAGTAATTTTAAGTTACGCATAAGAACACTTAAACATACTAGCTTAGGTATTACTTAACGAATATTGTAAATAATTTAACTTTTCATAATATAAAACTAAACTTCAATATTTCTTTTTTCCATTTTTAAGTCACAATGTTTTGTTTTCATTATTTTAATGCAATGAAGTAAAATTATAAGTGATATAAAGAAAATTAAAAATAACTATCAATAGATAGTACCAGCCTTCTCATCTCTAGGGTGACTGGAACACCTATATGAAATAGATTATATTCGTAGATCCGTTCCCAAAATGTATGGATACATATAACTCAAAGACTATTAGACCGATTTTGATGAAACTTCAAATATTCCTAAGTTTAAATCTACTCATTTAAAACAAAAAAGATCTTTTGAATGTAGCAGATTCAGAAAGAAATTTTGGGCAATATTGTGTGTATGTTGGTCCACATTTACGAAATTCACTCATGTGCTCGGAAGCCTGACCTAAATAGATTGTCATACTCACATTAGAGTATCTAGAGATATTTTCTGGGGGAGCCTGGATTTTACCTTTGAACAGAAGTGTCTGTGTAAACGTTGTTTTTTTTTTTATTTTTTGGAGCAATTTTTTTGAGATGGGCAAGGACCAGACCGGCTCCCCCTTTTTTTTTGGTTATATGTTCATTTAACGATTCAAAAGTGCTTATAAGAGTTTATTTCAATAAAGAATATTTTGAATTTGAATTTGAGAGAAGACTAAGACAACCCTCTTATTTGCGGGATAAAGCGTGAAGCTAAACAAAGTATAGTGACGCTGTTATAAAAACAATTACAAGAACAGCCATAAGTGACATTTGAATGGTAATAAGATCGTATCGAAATGATTCTTTAATTTGTGAAGTATTTACTGAAATAGCAATTTTCTTTTTTAAAATATACTTGATCTTACCAAAGAAAATGTTCTCGCGATCGTTAAATTATACGCAACATTAATGTACTGAAAAGTCTGTGTTAAAATATTCAGATGTTCCGGTCTTCATCACGTTTCCGCTGATTTTAACGTCAAGTCAAGCCGTTTTATTTAAAAAAATAGGTTAAAAACGTCACCTTGAAAACGCTGTTTTATTTTTTTAATTAAAATGATACAACACAAGTATATCCATATTTAAATTGTTCCTGCAATAGCAGAAGGTATCCGTTGTGTCACAGTGGCGACGCGGCGCTTGTGGGTTCGCTTCCCTTGCTTTCTAGGGTTTTTTTTTTTTTATTTCCTTACCCTGATCTGAACTGTGAACACATTGACATATATCTTTAAGGTATAACTTAGACAACGTTTTTACAATTAGGAGTGCCTAAATAATTCAAAGATATAATTTTTTTCCTTAATTATTATTTTTTAACAAAATCAAAATACTATTGCTTTATGTTAAGTAAATGTATTTTATATTTTTTAGTTTGTTTGAAGTCGGTTTGTTTGCTATTAAAAATTATTATTTTACGATTTTAAGTGATGGGTAGACCTGAAAAAGATGCTTCTCGACCGAATACGTACTGGTTGTACTATTACATTGTAGCTTCAATCTTAATTGATTCGTATTGAATTGAATCGTTCTCTTTTTTAAAGTCGGTTGAAAAGAAATGCAACGATTGAGGAATCTCATTTCTGGCGAAAAGTGTTAACAACATTTTTCCTTGTAACTATTACAGTAAAAGCAGTACAACTGCTTAGGCCATCTATGGTCTTCATCATCAGTTACACGTCACGTCAAATTATGATTTCCAAAAGCAAATCTTTGTATGCGCGCCTATAAAATTTAAATAGTTCCCTCGATTCCTCCAGGAACCCATCTTCAGATCTTGACATTGTCACCATAGGACCGCCTATGCGGTATACCGTTTGAAACAAAAAAAGTATTCTTGAAATCGGTTCAGGCGTCGTTGAATAATTGCTGAACATACATAAAAAAAAGAAAAGATTCCGACGAATTGATGACCTCCTTTTTTATGAAAGTCGGTGAATTATTGTTACAAGCAAAGTAAAAAATCTTGTATGAGAAATCATTTTTAGGCATATTTTGAAGTCTATCAAAACTGAGGTAATAAGAGATAATGTTCTACTTACTCGTACATATGTTACTATCTATAATACATCAAACAACTGCTGTGTAAGCAATTTTTCAGTTTCTTTGAAGTAACGAAAAACAATTGGTCCAAAGCTGCCCTTTGGAAGCTCAAGCGGGCTGAGCCTGCTGGTAAATACGACTGTTATTCATATATTTGATGATGTCAAATGAAAAAATCTTCCACAAATAAACTATTATCGTTTTTATATTCCACATAATGTAACAGGGCCAAACCGAAAAATGTTAGTATTAACACGAAAAATTTAAACGAAACGAAAAATAAATTACATATTATCGATTCAGCCAAATCAATACAGGTAAATGGTTCACGATAGAATTTAAAATATATTTAAGTTTGGTACTATAATAAAAAATAAAAAACAGCTTCACGCTGTATCCCGCACACAGCAGGTTAAACAGAGGGAACACTAAGACACTCCGTTCCCCACTTTCCACCTAATTCTGGGGGCATTGCGTGCTGAGTGGCAAAACTTAACGCCGCACTTTGCAAGAAATGAAAATATAAATGTAAATAAATATTTCACTTCCTCGAGTGGGGATCGAACTCACAACCAGTCGATTTTTACAGTCACACTTTGTGTCTCTGCACCACTACCGGCCTCAAAACTAATATATTGTATTGTAATACATCTTATACTATAATATATCGTGAAAATTTATCTGTAAACATAAGCCAGCATGTCACTCGGCCACACTCTGTGTAAACTTTATTGTATGCGGTTAGCTCATAACCAGTTTACGACCTACACTTACTTACGACAGCATAACTTTGTACATATTTGAGGTAAGATTCTTGATTGTAGCACTTGCTTTGGCACAACTTTCTTTACTATTTAAAAAATACAAAAAAAAATTGACCGTCTTCGTGGCATAGGGGCACAAAGGTGTGA
Organism: Heliconius erato x Heliconius himera; assembly: GCA_013421005.1. NCBI lineage: Eukaryota > Metazoa > Arthropoda > Insecta > Lepidoptera > Nymphalidae > Heliconius > Heliconius erato x Heliconius himera. The sequence goes on along the minus strand of JAATLQ010035083.1, from coordinate 14,554 downwards.
CTGTAACGCGACGGTTGTGGGTTCGATCCCCACTCGAGGGAATGAATTATTATTTATTCATATTTTCATATCTTCGCTCTGGTACGTAGGTAAGGCAAAAGTCTGGCGTTGAGTTCCGCCACTCAACACGAAATACTTCGAAACATTCAGTGGTAAGTGAGGAACAGAGTATTTTAACACTAGGTTCCCCCTACATATCGTGCTGCATGAAGAGTACAGCGTGAGGCTGATTCTTTACAATTTACTTTTTAAATATATAATTTAGTGAAGAAATTCAGCGCAGAGGATCTTGACAATCTTATTCGTTTTCAGCCTATATATATCGTCGTGGGTGAGAGACTTACTCCGACTACTTTATTCACTTACTCCGACCAATATTCGAGATACTGCGTGTTGATTGACAGAATTCAGTATTTACCAGTATAAGGAAATACATAATAACGCATTCTCCTGAGTTAGAATCGAACCCATAACCATAATTTACGTACAAATCTTGTACTGGCGATAATAAATAATAAAATATATATTCTATTTCTATTTAACGCACTTCTTCCTTTAAACTGATTTATTTATTTTTTATTTCTTTTAAACAGCCACTTACAAGCTATTTGGTTAGAAAAACGACATTTTTGATTTTATAAAATATTCACATGAATTTATGTGAAAAGTAAATAAAATGAATAAAAGCAGTTTCCTTAGGCGTTGGAGCCGAAAGCATTAGAACCATTATTTAAAAACGTGACTGATTGTGATTTATGGTCGCAAAAAATTCATTCAACGCGAATTAAAATAAATTATAGCTTCATGACGTTGTTGGCCATGTTTAGAAAATATGGAATATAAAATATTATTTTTTAATTTTCTTTTTGGTGCGCGACCCTACCTTTTATTACCAAGTCGTGTTAATTTATTTTAATATGTCAAAAAAAATACAAATGTTACAAATAGTGGCATTGAGTTTCATTATTTACTTTGCAATATCTTAAAGGAGAATGAAACTTTTGGGCCGGCCTACACGTAAAGAATTGAGATGTGATCTAAAAAATTACAATTTTTTTTTATTTTTAGAATAGCAAATAATAAATTAATTGACATTCTGGAAGTGGAGAAAAATGAAAAAAAGTAAGATTTAGATCCTTAATCGATTAAAATCAATCATATTTTAAATCAGAGATGTGACAGCTGATTGACAAATACACCTTGTCTAATCATTTTTTGCATTTTTCTTCTGTTTGTCATCGCAAAATCAGGCCATTAAATAAAAAACATAAAAAAAAAACATTTGCTTCTGTCATTACGTTCGTGTCATAACGCATCGACGTTTTGAATGTTTTCCCGTTTGTTTGATATTTTCAACGACTACTGCTTTGTTTTTCTCGGATTTTGACTCTGCCTACTTTGTACGACCCTCGCTTCCCCACTGGAATCTGAAAACTTTTGGATCCTACGACCGCCACGATGTGGATATGAATCGCTGTGTGAATTGTGGGATAGCCAATGGACCCTGCAATACCCTAGTCCGACGATCTTTAGACGATGAAAACCACCACAACCTGGTTACTTAGAGGTGTGATATAATCCCGACATATAAGCAGGAAAATATATTTCTGTTATATTTTAGTTGACAGCTTTCGTAGAGGAAGGGAAGCTTTTGCTATGAAATACTGCATAATAAATAATAATAATTGTATTGTAAGAAGACGAATGGTAGGCTGCTGTGCTCATGTTATGAGTATTATATGGTACCTTAGTTGGGCTAGCTACCAAAATAATTTAGTTCCACCTGCACACTTATTAGATGACATTTTAATAATAGATAATAAAAGAAGAATAAAATATTCATTTAAATGTGTTTTATTTATAAATAATAAACATTAATGCTTAAACAACTCAGTAATCACATATTTTATAGAAGTTGATATTCAAGAAATTGTGCTGCGAACTTAACCTCACTTTTATCAAATCTGTAATAACTCGGCTCTCAGATTGCCAGAAGTTATATAGATTTCAGGGAGGGAAGGATGTACCTAAATCTATTAAATCATACCATTTTCATATCTTCACATTCTGGGCCCAAAAATGTATGGAATAGTTTCAGTCTCCTTTACGAGGAAAATAGTAAATGGAATAAACATTCCATTCACTGGGTTTTTTATTTATCCTCGCGCTTTATCCCTCTCATAACAGTATATGCGGAGGGAGTGACTTAACACCAATGACCTAGTGTTAAGAAACTCCGTTCTCATTAAGAATCTTCCGTGCTCCACATTCCACCGAATTTTAGAGGCATTTCGTGTTGAGTGGCGGCACTCAACGTCTCGAATTGCCTCGAAACCAGAGCGAGGAATTCAATATTTAATTTAATCAAATGGGAATCAAACCACAACCCCACAATCTGTCGTGTTTACAGTCACACGTTTGTCAACTTGCGCCAAAGGAATATTACTATTAATTGTAATAAAGTACTATTAATTATAATCTACTATACATTTTAAACTTTAAAAGTCAAATAACAAAAGCTCCCGCAATAATTCAGTTAGTATTGAACAATATTCACGCCATTATAAGATTTTTTATTAATATCAAAGAATTTTCTGATTGTTTAAATTATAAAGGGATATTATAAGACTATGAGAACTTGTATTTATTATTTTTGTGATATTTTATAGTAATTTAAGAAATTACTATCCACACCACCAGAGATAAATGACAGGTCGGACTAATATTAAAACTTTCTTAATACAATTATCAATCACGACATTTATAGTGTTATATAAAACGGCGTGAAGCCAACAAAAAAATATAGTCAGATAAGTTCCAACAAATAATTAAAATATCCAATCAGCTTACCAACACGTGCTTTTGTAAATTAATAATGAATAATTAATTTAAACTCTAAATAACATTTCGTCGTTAACTCATTAGCGCCCCGAACGTTACTGCGCTGATATTAAACAAAGTTTATTTTCAATCAAAAGTTATGTCGTTTTAATGGATTGTTTGCAAGAACAACACATTATTATTATATTCTACAGCCCACAATTTTGTTTGTGTGGACTATGAAACTGAAAAATTTATTTTTCCGCTCCGTAAGATTTTTTTGATTTTTTTCTCTTATTGCCCACATACACTTCCCAAAGTAGTGTTAAAGTATTGTTAGTGAGTAACAAAGACAGGAGCAGCTTTATAAAAGCAAAGCATGACTGTACAACCGATTGAATGAACAAAATGTTCGAACAAAATTTGAAAATTGAACCTGTGACCTACTCTACATATATCTACGTAAAATCATCATTGTCATCATCATCGCCAACTACTACATAATATCTAAAGTGCAACAGTTGTCCAATACAAATTGTTCTCAAGTGTTTTTACTAATATTGTTTTGTTTTCATTTTAAACTGAAAGAATGTTTTAACAGCGCCGAGCAGACGCAGCCCTCATTACAACCATTGTTGTACCACAAATATTGTGAACAATGCCCTGTTTTATATCTATTCACGTCGCTGTTTCTTGAGGGTTAATTACGTACATTATTTGCTTTCATACTCTTTTTCATGTACTCTTACTATGTTATTTAAGCTTTTGATTTGAGATAAACACTATCTAATGTGAAATTCCCTAAGGCAGATATTAAATGTTTGATCGTAAGCGCGATGGTTATGGATTCAATCTCGTAGGATTATAATTTTTAGCATCACACTGTATACCGCATAGAGTAGGGTAGGCAGAGGGAAACTGAGAACCAAATTTTAGGATATTCCTATTAAGACACTTCCGTTCTTTAACTGGGCCTAAAGGCCACTCTAATCAAATAATATTTTATTTACCCGAGTGGGAATCTAATCCACAACTATCGTGTTTACAGTCACCTGCTTGTACCCGCCCCGGCACCACGACGGCCTTGTAAAGTTGTCTATTTTCATTTCCCCACTTAAGTAAGACATTACTTTTTATTTTAAAAATATTCAAGTTTCTATTACCTTACCGTCTCATCCCGCCTATTGGAATAAAATATACCTAGTGTATATATTATATATATTTTGTTTAAACTTTAACTAATATTAAGAAATAATCTATGAGATAAGCTATGAATACCTTATTAAGCATGTCATAGTGGAACTACCGTCCTTTTGTTTGAGCAATCAAATTACAACAACATTAATATTGGTACTAATAGCCAGGAATCCAATAATTGAACTAATTAATAATATTACATTAATAATAGAAGTCTAATGTTATCTATAACTGGTACTAAAATTATATATAGTCTTAACCTAACTTCTGAATTATTAATTAATTTATTATTATATATTTTTAGAAATTAGAAAGTTTTAAATATCTTATCTCTTAGAACGGGAATCGAACCCAAAACCTGTCGTGTTGACAGTCACACAAGTACACCCTTGCAATACGACTGGTTAAATAGATACACATAGTTTATTAATATAATAAATTGAATCTGGAATCGATTCAGAATCGTAATCAGATCTGTTCTAACGTTGCTATGATGGTATCTTAAATAAAGAGTAATTCAATAAAAAACAAATAAACGAATTCCAAATATGAATTTCCTATATTTTACATAACCGGGTAAAAAGGAGCTATTTTGATATACCCATGTAGGGTATCTCGAAAACAACTGGCGCTATTTTGATGAAATTTGGAATGTTATCTTATCTAAGTTCATGTACAACTGATAAATATTTGAATTAAAAAAACGATTAAAAAAAAGTATTAAAATTTTAACGTAATGGGATTCGAACCCCTCGCCTCTTTGGCAACAGTCCAAATTTTGGAGGATTTCCAAAATTTATACGTTTTCTTAATAGTATTTTTCTTTCTTAAGTGAGGAATAACACTTTAAAAACTATATATGAGTATCCTAATATTTAACAAAATAATCCGTTTCGAATAGATTTTAATGAAAAATATTTTGTTTATGTTTTTACTAAAATCTGAAGACTTTTCTGCCTATCTATACAAAAGTTTTAATAGACTACATTCTGCTATAGTTTGCGTTACCTAACGAGTAAAAACTCTAAATTCATTATAAAGTAAACAACGATATTTCTTGACATCTTTATTCTCTCTAAATAAACTCGTATACAAGAAAAAATAAAAAAACCCGTTATCGATTAAAAACAAATCGGTCCATCAATTTAGGAGATAGTGCCACAGACAGACACAGACACGCTAAACACTCCTCCTTTTGCGATGGCGGTTAAAAAAGAACCAATATAAGCTAAGAATATTTAAGTGTTGATTTATAAGTTCACCGTGGAACAATGACACACCGTCTGACTGTAAAGATGATGGCTGTGGTTCGGTATCCATTCGGGAGAATACTTATAATATTTATTTTATTTTAATTTTTCTGCTCTGGAAGACGAAGAGCGGCGGCGGCCCGAAAATTTTGGAAAAAAAAGTGAAGTGACGGAGTATCTTACTACCAGGTTCCTTCTGTCTACTCTGCTGTACGGAATAAAACGTGAATATGAAGAAAATAATGGAAAACTAGTTTAATAGTAGTTATAAGTGATAGTAAGCGCTTAAAGGAGTAATTATGGAAGTTATTTTAATTTGCTACATCACTGAGTCAGATCGTAGAAATGAGTTCTGCACTTTTCCACCGAGATTGCATTTCTATAGCGCACATTGAACTTGTCGTAATTCTGCATATATACTTTAATACTAGCGACCCGCTCGCGGCTTCGCCCGCTTATACCACAGAATTATTTACTCAACACGCTGATTTATATTCGTGTTTTGATATACCTATTATGTATGTTTGCAACGCTGACAATAAAACTCTATATAATTGAGCATATTTAATATTTATAGTATTTTTTTGGTTAATAGATACCAATAGTTATTACAACACTTGCGAAGAAAGCATATTTTAGGCAATTTTTAATTCTTATACCTTTTGAAAAACTACCAATATTCTTATAGTTAACAAATTAAAAAATAGTCTATGTTTTTTATCATAATGGCGGGAAAATATTCAAAATGTTCAAAATTACACTATAATACCAAATAGTATTGACATAGTAGTGTGGTGTTCACAGTAATTGAAAATAGTTATACTACAGGAGGATACCTTCATATGCACTGTTTTTATGATATAATGTAGAATAATATATTCTATAGAGGAATCACACATTCTTTTTATTCTTTAACCAAAACACGTAAATACATTTTTTAGAGGTTACTTTGTACTAAGATGGTATGGCTCTGTTCCCACATTTACGTCCCTGATATATCGATATAAATAATAGAAATATAAAATATTTGAAAAAAAAGGAGAAGAAACGCAATTATATAGCATTTTTTCTTTTTTTCATACTTGAAACGTATTAATAAATTTACATACAATTCATTTGTTTTGAATATAACATTAAGTTTAATCAGCTTCACGCTATTTTAACAGATGACATTAATATATTTGATACATCCTTAAGATAATTATTTCTTATATATAAAATCTTGAGAAAGTTCTCTTGAGAATTATATCTACTGTAAATGAATGCAACGTATACCTATATAACGCCAATGATTAAAATGTGTTGACATCACCGCGTCATCTAAACACAATATAAAGTTTTATAAACTATGAACTCACAATCAGAATTTGCTTTCCAAATACAAGTACAGTCCGGGGTGGACTTACGCGGTAGGTGCGACCGAGCGATTGCCGTGTAAGTGTAAGAATTCGCGTAAGTCGGGGTTCAACTTTGCATATAAAGTTTCTTTAATCAGGACCAGAGTTTAAAAAAAAACATAATTTAGAAGAAAAATGTTAAATAAAGTGTAGGATAAAAAAAATTACATTGTTATGAATAAAGTAACCTAAACCGGAGTTATTTTGAGCTGGAAGGCTTCATATATTCTAACAATGTTGCCTGCCTGAGTTAAATTTTTCTTCTTTTCCAATTCACAAATTTTCATTTTTACTTCAAAGTCTTTAATTATATTTAGTTTACACTCCAAAGACAATGTTTTTCTTTTCTTGTTATGCTCAAATGACTCATTTTTCGTTCTTTTAGACGTTATAATTAGAGATTATAAGTAAAACGCACTGCGCACGTAAAACAATTTCACGCGGAACATGTTTAAACCTGTCGCAAACTGAGCTCTGAGTGGGCAGAGCGAGAGAGCCGATGCGCGGCAATCAAACTAAAAAACCGCGTATCTCCGAATTCGCGTAAAACGGGGTAGCGTAAGTCGGGGTATTACTATACTTTTTATTGCAGATATCGCCATTTGAGCTAGTCCCGAAAAATATACCTACTTTATTATTTTTGTTAATGTCACCAACGTTAACGTTTAAAATAATAATTATGGTAGACTAAACAACAATTAATTGTACTTTTTTTTTCAGCTTCACGCTATATCCCGCACACAGCAGGGTAGGCAGAGGGAACCTAGTTTTAAGACACTCTGTTCTCTACTTTCCGCGGAATTCTGTAGGCATTGCGTGCTCAGTAGTGAAACTCAACGCCGCACTTTGCCTCGACACCAGAGCGATGAAATGGAAATATAAATTTAAATAAATATTTAATTTCCTCAAGTGGGAATAGAACCCACATCCAGTTTACACTTTGTGCCCCTGTGCCACGAACGGCCGCAATTTACTTTCTTCTTTTAAATTGTGGTTAAATACAATAATCGTAATTTAATTATGTCAAATTTCTATTAACCGACTTCTTAAAAGAGGAGGTCATCAATTCGACTGTATTTTTTATCCTTGTTACCTCAGAACTTTTGACTGTGTGAACCGATTTTGATGATTCTTTTTTTATTTGGAAGCTTTTGCGTCCCGTGTAGTCTTATTTTAATTTAGTTCATTTCCGACAATGGTATCTATGAGAAAATCATACAAATCTCAAATTTACATTAAGTATGTGCGCGACAAATGGACTAATATCTCAATATCAACTCAACCGATTTTAATGATTCTTTTTTTATTAGAAAGGGTACACATAAAGGGTAGTTTGATGAAAATTTGGTTAAGTTCAGAATATGAAATCCGATTGAAATTGAAGAAGTAGATTTTTTTTATTAAAAATTATAATTATGTTATTTTTTCTGGTAAAATTTCTTTGTACTCTATGATAAAATCTATTCTATAAGCTGCATTAGGCTTTGAACTATTACCATGCTAAAAATAATTAAATTTCATACAGTAGTTATCGGTATTTCAAGTAATTTACATTTTTCAGTTTTTATTTTTTTTAAATAAAACTATACTGAAATTCGGAATGAAACTCAAAAAAAATGTACTTTGGGATCCTAGGCTAACACCATGCAAAAAATCATTAATTTCTGTCCAGTAGTTTTTGCGTGATTGACGAACAAACAAACAGACAGACAGACAGACAGACAGACAGACAGACAGACAGACAGACAGACAGACAGACAGACAGACAAGAATTCTGCTGAGTGGTTTTTTAGGTTCTATAATCGACATATTAACCGACCTAATTTTTATTTTTTTTATATCTTTCATGTACAGAATTGACTTTTCTATCCTTTTATTATATATAGAGATGTCTTGTGTAGGTATAAATTAGTTTTTATACGATCAATATTACTTCAACTTTAGTCGATGCAACAAAACATAAATGTATTTTAATTTAGCTCTATTACCTGAAATTTTTTCTGATTTTAAAATATTTTTTTAAAAAAAGGCTATATAAGGAAAAAATATATAAAAGTAAAGTATATTATCTTAAAGTAAGGATATAATATACTTTGCTAATATGAAAATTTAATGATAATGTACCTTTTGTATTGAAACTTAGAGCTAGACTTATGACCATCACGCGGATTCGCCCGCTTGAACGTATTGTTATTATATATCCCAATTATATGAAATCTTTTCATAGATTGTAGCCTATGTGATATTATGATATTTAAGCAATATTGCTATTGCTGGGTCAGACGGGTCTTAGAGTGGAGACCCCATACGAAACGTCTGGTGGTCGACCCCCTGCTAGATGGACCGACGACCTAAAGAGAGTGGCAGGAAGCGGATGGATCCGAAGAGCTGAAGATCGAGTGTGGTGGCGAGAACTGGGAAAGGCCTATATCCAACAGTGGATGATTGACGGCTGTCGATGATGATTGCTATAAATTTCCATCAAAATATGTACAGTAGTTTTCAAGCAACAAGCATCCATTTTCACAAACTTTCACATTTATAATTTTAGTAGGATTTCTGATCCAATGTTATGACAGTGGACGAGCCGAAAGAGATATGAGGGTTATGACCCTCTTCATACATGGCGAGAGGTACTCTTGCATTTCACTATACTGTGTAGGTAAAAAGATTAAATAAGTTCTTACCCTGCCTCTCTTACCACTCACTTTGCTTCATAAATCTTTATACTATTCTTTCTTGTCAACTGATAACATTCATATTAATTTTCATTATAAACATATACTTAGCAATAAATACCCATAATACTCGTACCCATTTAATTCGAAAATCCACGTTACCCATTGAGCTTTATTGTTGTGTTTTTTAAATATTGGATTTATATTGTTGCACATTTTGTAAAATAATACATTATTTAGCATTTTTATTATTTAATTACCTACAAACGTAAAAAAAATATTTAATTTACAAGCAAATACACAAAAACAGTATTTATTACATTTTACAATATTTGTGCAAACGTAATAATATAAACATTTTTACATTTCATTATTTATTGATAAACTCACGGTGAATGCATGATTCACGTTCCCGGAAGTATTGAACATGTTGAGTGAAGTAGAAAAATATTTTTATTTCATACGTCACATAAGAGTTTGTCCTAAGAAATTGTAAGGATCAAATGAAATGTGAAGTAGCTGAGAACCCTTCTTACTTCCTTAATTCATAGGTAGTGTATGTAAGCACATAAATATATATTTTTTTAAGATATTTTTATTTATTTTATTAGCGCCACGCTGTATTCCGCACATAGCTAGGTAGGCAAAAAAACCTAGGGTAACGACACTCCATTCTATCTTCTAAAATACTTCGATATCGCACTTTCCACCGAATTCTTCAGTCATCAGACTCAACATTCGTTGAGTGACGGAATTTATCGCCGCGATTTGCGTCTTTGAGCTTAAAAGCGTCGCGCGTATGTATTCAATTCCCACTCAGGGGAATTATTTGTTATCATATTTTTGACCATGAACTAGTGTAAAGTGTTAAAAAAATCAGATGTACAAAAGGCGGTTAATCCGGTTTAAGACCTTTATTTATATATTTTTATATACACCTTATAAGACCATACTTTATTGTATATTAATTAATAAATAAACCATTATCTAGATATGATAAAAATATCAAATTAAGTTACTAACATTATTATTATACTATTTCATTATTTTCATATTTGCTCTTATATTTTAAAGCTTAATAAAACTAAGGTTATATGAAAACGTATATAGTGTAATAAAGATAAGATGATCTTCATTTCGTATGTAAAGTGGTACTCTCGATTGTAGTGATAGTGTATTTTAATTATGAAAATTTAATTTATCTAAACCAAATATAAATATTATATAATTTTGTTTGTATTTAATGATTATTCTTTTTTTTAAGTTAGAGCCTGCCCTATTTTAATCGAAATGTTAGAATTTGACCGAAAATAGGATAAGGAGTGTCTTAACACTAGGTTACCTGCTGTATCCGAGAAACAGCGTAAATCTGATGTATTTTTTATGATGCAGGTTTATCTATAGATATGGATAGATGGGTTCGATTCCCACTCGAAGAAATTAAATATTGTTAGAAATCGGAAGCGGTTAACGTTTTAAAAAAAACACTATATAAACACATATCGTCTATCTGTTTCTAAGCTATTTGGCAAGAGATACTATGTAATTGAATTAAACCTAGTAACAATACTTCACACGAGTTTCATTCCAATAAGGGCCATTGCCTACAAGCAACTACCCCCGATTGACACAATCCACTGCTTTTATCATTTTTTTCATCTACCCTCTTTTACACGACTTCGCTAACAATATATAATATTTCCATTCCTTCGCTCTGGTAATAGGTAATGCCCTTTAATATTTAAGTAGGCATTATTGCTTCCAGAATTCACGGGAAAATGTGGAACGGACGTGTCTTAACTCTAGTTTCCCAAGTTCACTCTGCCTTCCCTGCTATTTATAAAATATGCATGTACGAAAGAAAGAGACAATTCATATTCCCCAATACGAATACGAATAATTCAATTATTATGAGAACAGGAACATAATAAAAGCAATAACGTTATCAGAACGCGTCTCTTCAAGATATATCGGTATCCCAGTTAGCCTTAACTATATACATGATTCATGACCGCTCAATATACTGAATCGAAATATCTGTACTTGCATTGCAAAATATAGTCTAGCTTTTTTAAACTGTAAAGCTCAATTTTTAAAGCTTTATTAGCGGTTACGGCATTATTTGAACTGTACGGCTTTTATATTCATGCAGATGCAACATTTTGGTTGAAAGTAATTAATGGTATGTAGATGTTTTGGTACTATTTCATAGTTCCTTTATTAATCTTGATTATATTAATATATTTATATTTTGTAACCGTTTTATTAATTTTGTTTATAAGATTAAGATTAATATAACAAAAAATAACTATTATTTTACTTATTTAGAAAACGTATAAACGTAGCGGGACTCGAACCCGCGCCTCCTGGAAACCGACCAGGCGCTCTGACCACTACGCCATACGTTATCATCGAGCTACGTCGAAATTTTTATACGCTTGTTACAACTTATTTATTTTGTAAGCATTTCTATAGGGAGATTTTTACAAGTTTCCGCTACCCAAAGAATTATCGTCTGGCAAGAAAGAATGCTATTTATTAAATATTTTTAAATATTTTTCAAGTGTCATTTAGAAAACGTATAAAAATTTGATGCTTACAACATAAATAAGTTTATTAATGGCTGGGGCCATACGCAAAGTAAAAGAGAGAAAGATCAATGATCATAGCAGACAAAACATAAACAAAAATTACTGTCGCTTTCAGTAATAAAAAGTTAATTCAAAATGCAATCTCTTCCAACATCCCGCTTACTGTTTATTTATTTAATTTTCACAGAGCACTCGTTAAATATTTGTGTGGTCGCAGTTTCAAGTTCCAGCTTTTAAATATTAGATATTTCGTGGAACAAAATTATCTCATTTTTATTATTCAAAACTAAATTTGATTTAATATATTTTTTTAATTTGAGAATTTAAATCTCTATTTTATGTAAATGCGTGAAATATACATCTAAAATTTTTAACTTTGAAAATATTTTATTTAAAAATATATTTTTTTATCAGCTTCATACTGTTTTAACAGGATATACAGAAGGAACTTAGCTTGCTTTTGTCAATTCTAAGAAAACTAACAAGTATTTTATACTTTACATTTAATAAATGTAAATGGTAGATAAGTTTTAAATGGAAGCTCTCCAGTGCAGGAGAAGTGAATAGACAGAATTACAGAAATGGTACTTAAATGTAGAATATAAGATTTTTCAATTTTAAAATCTATATATGTATCTGTTTTATCCGGCATAGCAGAATAGGCGGAAAGGACTAGTGTCATGATACTCCGCTCTCCACTTCAAGACTCTGAATTCTATTCAAAATCATCATCAAACGAATCTAATGAGTTGAACACCACTCATTCAATCTACCCCGTGTGTAAATGAAGAACACAGTGTCTGAACACTAGGCCTTCTCCCTAGTGCTCCGCTATATGCAAGAAAAATAACAAAATATAAAAATTATGCTACATTTTCTTTTAAGGCGGAATGCCTCAATGTTCAAATAATCCTTCTTATCCCCATCCAAAGGTTAAATAAAAGCTTTACCAAGGCTCAAAACGTTTTCTGATTTTCAATCTCATATTCTCACGTGTGTAAAGGATGAATGTCAAAAACGATAAAATAAATCATAGAAATATTTGTATTATTTTTGTGTTACATACTATTATTGTTTTGTAAATGTTATATTTATGTTACAACCACAATTTAATTAAAGCTTGGTTATCTTTTATCTTTATTATATGAAGAAGCCAGTCGAGGCGCAGGGCCACAAGTCAGAGACTGTATACACGACTGGTTATGGGTTCGATCTTCACTAAAGAAAATAAATATCTATTTAAATTTTTATTTTCCTTTTTTAGCTTTCGTGCAAGGCAACGCGCAGCGTTGAGTTCCACCACTCAATACGTTATGCCTCCTGAATGCGGTGGAAAGTGGGGAACGGAGTTTCTTAACACTAGGTTCCCCATGCCTTCTCTGCTCTGTGCAAGGTATAGCGAGAATCTGTGTTTTTTTTTAATTATATAATTACGCATATCCCGCAAATTCATTTGTCTGGCCTTTGGGACGTAAAATAGAAAATCTTTTTTATACGGAGGATACTTATTTTATACGGAGAAATTTGTATAAAGAAAATTGAAAGAACAAGCCGTATATTATTCACAGTATGTATAGGATACACAATATGTAACAAACAAATTTGAAACGGCATTGATAATAATAATTATTATATTTTTTCTTCTTTATACTTTTATCTGCCATCTTTATAACTATTTATCAATACTCTCGTAATATAATCACTGAAGTTCAACTCTTGAAATATAATGAGATTGAGATTATAATTTAATATGTGTAGTTATTGAGATCTTATTTTCTAGTATGTTATAAAATGAGTAAGTTCAAAGTATAAAAATATACTTTGAAGATTATAAGAGTGAATTTGATGTTCAAAAATATGAATTTGAAGTTTAAAAATGCGGATTAGATAAGTTAAAGTAAGAACTTGCATATCAAAACCTATATTTAAAAATTTCTAATATTGTTAAAATAAACATTTTAAAAATTATTGTTTTGTTCATTGGAAGATTCTGAAATTGACAAAATACCGTCTAGCTTCCCGTCTAGCGTCCCGATGGCGGCTTCGCCGGCGAAATCACAAAAATATCCTTTTTTATATACATTATATATAACTTAAGACACTTCCGCCTCCCACTTTCTAGAAAGAATTCAGTAGAATTTGCTGAACTCACCGCGCTTGCCTTGTTACCAGAGGAAATGAAAATAACTTTCCGCGAGTGGGAATCGAACCCACAATCTGTCGCGCTTTCATTCACACGCTTGTGCCCCTGTACTGGCCTCAAACATAAAATTAATGTAATGTAATTACAAACGTAAATGATTAATGAAATTTCGATTAATTCAAAAGTAAATAAAGTATACGGTGGAATCTATTAATTCTTTTTCCTTGTACAACAAATACTGGTTTAAAACAGATTGAGTTGGGGAATAATTTGTGAAGTTCCTATACGTTTGTGTGTTCTTTAAATAATTTATAAATTACAAAACTTGCATATTGGTCTTTTAGAGGTCGTCATGGCGCTGTGGGAGATAGTATAAGTTTTTAGATATAACAGTGGTGGATTTAATTCCTACTCGAGAGAACAATTTCATTTAATTTATTTTGTCATTTCTGCTTCCGCTACTTAACAAGCAATTTTC